>CM035204.1:9229350-9240271 GCA_020233015.1 Callinectes sapidus
AGTTATCATTAAATCATGACACTGATTTACAACTTCAGAGATTTTCTTGATTTATGGCTGTAAATTATACTGATACAGGCGATAGAAATCCCACCCTAGTGAAGCAGGTGCGGCGTGTCCCTCTCACTGGAGAGTTCATAGAATACATCACTCTGTGTGCTTTTCATCACAATTTTCATCATCTCCAGCAAACTGTTGCCTAGCAACTACATTTGACATGAAAAAAGAACACGAAACACACTACATGCTTAAATTAGATCAGATAGAAGGTGTAGCTGGACAGGAAGAAGAGAAATCATACGTGAATATTGATGAACTTTTTTTACGTCCGTCTGTTACAGTCTTCATGGTGACTCTGGTATTAATAGTAACGAATATCACTTAAGATCAATCATCTTTTCAAAAGGTTCATTGCGTCACATTACGTCCTGAATACTAACATGTGTGCTGACCATTCATCTTCACATGCTGGCCTTGATACGTGAGTGAACTGGTTAGTTAGGTAAAGAGTAGCTAGGCGAGGCTGAGGATATGTAATAGTGGTGGTGGTGGTGGTGGTGATGGCAGCTACGGACAAACATATGTAGAGAAAGATACATCAGCAGTGACTTGTGTGTGTGTCTGTGGCTGTGTCTACCACCACCTGTGTCACTCCACGTCTCATACACCTGTGCTTCACTCCCCCCCCCTCCTCTCTCCTCTCACGCGACAACACAGCGGCTGTTTTGCGATAGGAAAATATGTAAAAACTACAAAGGTAGCTCTTCCCTCCACTGTGCTTCCCTCTGCTGGCTAGAACTGCACCTCATAACGGCCCTGTCATGTTATCACCACCGGACTTATGCTTCAGTTTTTGTAGCAACATTAGTTTTTTGTCTTTTTTTTTTTTTAGTAAGTGGTTTGTTTGATAGGATTGCTGTACTATTATTATTATTATTATTATTATTATTATTATTATTATTATTATTATTATTATTATTATTATTATTATTATCGTCATCATCATCACCACCATCATCATCATCATCATCATCATCATTTATTGCCATGCCTCCCCCTCCGCCGTTAAAGTAAAGTGTTGTCTGTGTGAAGGTCTGGCCACGTGGGGACGGCGCGTGGGGAAGAAGCTGGAGCAGTTGACACGATCCCCAAGCAAGGAGAAGGTCACGTTTGGTAGATTCTCTCGATCAAACTCCACCAGGTGAGTCTCCAGGCGTGCCAACCTGCTGTGCCGCCCAGGGTTGCCGTCACGTGATTTGTGTTGTGACTTGAGTGTGGTGAATTTCTAATGAAGGGGGAATAACTTTACTGCATATTGTTGTAGATTACCCTGGGAGACTCAGACCGCTGGCTGGTAAGTAGATTAACGAGAGTGTTCTTTTATCTTAGATCCATGACTCTATCAACGCCCTCTCCGACCGCCCCCACGTCAGGGCTGAGCTGGGGCGGCCGATCAGTCCCAGGAACACCCTCTCCCGAGAACCGAAGTGGAGAGGCACGTCACCTGTACCGTTCCTGCTCCGCCTCACAGCTCGGCACTTACCTGGCTGCTGAGGACCCCGCCGCCTGCCTCGACCTCACCCGCGACGCCTCCGGTGCTACCACTTCTGTACCCTCCACCCCCACCACGCCCTCCACACCCATAGCGTCCACCGCCACCACCGCAGCTTACTTCCCTACCAAGACAGTCAGCTGTGAAAATATATCTTCTTTAGGTAACAAGCCCTCCTTCCCTCATGCATTCCTCCGGTCTCGCCCACCCGCGCCCTCCGAGCAGCATCGACCGTGTGAACCCACTTCTGCTGACACCCCAGGCCGCTCCTCGTGCAAGCGGGTCACCACACTGCGTGACTCTGTTTGTGATGAAGACACGAGGGAACTCATAAGGCAGAAGTTGCGTGCGGTGTCGGAGGAGAACTGTGCTGTTAGTCCCGCCCACCGAGGGATGAGCGCCCTTCAGATGAGGTTACATCAAAGTCCGGCGCCTCTCCAGCCCCGTTCACGTTCATTCTCAGCGACGGCCATAACGGAGCCGGACATCATTATTTGTCCTGTTCGGGAAAGTGTCCGTCCCTCGCGATCCAGAGGGTGTCGAAGCCACAGTGAACACAGGGCGGCGGCGGCGGCGTACACGAGTAGCAATGAAAGTGGTTACGAGAGCGACGGTGGAGGAGGAAGAAGTGTCGGTGACGGAGCTGCGAGACACTCCTCCTCGAAAACACACACGAAAAAGATCGAGAGTGACGCGGACTCTGGAGTGAGCACTGAGAGCCACTCTGAGACTAATTCTGACTCGGGATCGCTGACAGGCACAGACCATCACGCCTTCGATCACTACGCAAAGTTAGACGAATATACCAAGACTGGCTCTCAGCCGCCCCTCAAGGCTGAGGCTTACAGTAGCCTTGAAAAATACTCTAAACCTGACAACTACCCCAATCTTGACGTGTACTCCAAGCCCGACACTTACTCCAGCATCGAGAAATACACCAAACCTGACTATCCCAACATGAGTGCCTACACTCGTCTGGAAAACACAACCAAGAAGGAGGCCAGTAAGTACGCCAATTACCGAGAAGGGACCACCACCACAGACAAGTGTGAGGAGGAGCGCCTGGAATCAAGCCGGGGCAGGTACGGCCGTCAGCACAGTGAGCCTCAAATCAGCCCGATCACGCACAACCTGACGGACGAAGAGAAACTCATTCCAGGACGTCCAAGAGGTTCACGGCGACTGTCCGACCCACAGGACCTCGTCAGCCGTCGACAAAGGTTCCTGGCTTCGCAGCTGGAGCGCCGCACCTCGCCACTTAGTCCCCTACGAGGCGCCCTCAGTATCTTCCGTGAAGGGGAGGATGGGGAACCTCGCAGGGCTTGGTGGGGAAGCGGCACTCCCCTCCGAGGTCATCTTAGAGGCGAGTCTATTCCACAATCAGTTGACGACGCCTACGCATCGCCGCCTCTCTCCCTGCCCGCCTCGCTGGGCCAGACCGCCCCACCGCGAACCTTCCGTCTCATGCGGCTGGTGAAGGACCACACCGGGGAGCTGGGCATCTACATTACCGCCAGGAGGAACTCTCGGGGCGCCACCACTGGATACGTTATCGCGCACATCGAGAAGGACGGACTCACGGACAGGTGGGTGCTTCCCTTGTCTGTGTGTGTGTGTGTGTGTGTGTGTGTGTGTCATAATACATTGGTCTCTCCCTTCACCCTATTTAAAGACACTCACAAGGACATCAAACACAAGTGGTACATAGTTAGTCTGTTTGAGAATTAGTATTAACCCTAACCTAACCTAACCACATGATGAAACTTACACACACACACACACAGGTAACAGATATTATACGAATGTACATACTACACATTTATTCTTGATGGAATTGACAATAAGCCGAACATTATACTTAACCGCAAATTGCTTCACACATACCACCACCACCACCACCACCACCGCCACGGGTAATGCCTCTACAGAACCTTGGCTCGCTTCCCTTCATCCGTGGGAGCATCCGGGTGACATCGTTCCTAAGTCATCCACAGCGGGGGACATCCATCACAGCATAGATCCAGACACTGACATACAAATACACAGATAAATAGATATAGGGATAGGTAGATATACAGAGATAGATAGATAGATACAGCGATATATAGATAGATAAATAGATAGATACATACATAGAAAGATAGGTAAATAGATAGATAGATACATTATTGACTACAAAAGACACAGATACACGTAAATAATGCATAAAATAAGTATTGAAAACTATATAATACAGCTTAATAGTAAATAAGAAATTAAAAAGAAGAAAACGAAGCTCTTCAGATAAAAAAATAGAGAGAGAGTAAGGAGAAACAAGTGATTAGATACAAAGAAAAACAAAACGGCAGAAGAAGAACAGAAAAAAAAGAGGAGTAGGAAAGAGAAGCAATCCATAAAATACAACTTTACAACGAAACATGATCTGATCTGGTTAAGTTTATTTCTAACGTTCTCTTTTAACGATCAATCATGAATAAATACATACAGGTGTGGTGAGGAAATAAATGCTTGTGACTGCGCGTTTGGTAAAGTGAAGTATGAGTAATGGCCTCTCTCTCTCTCATTGGTGCCCTGGGGAGGGAAATCTTGCTAATGGAGTAGGCTTCAGGGGAGGCTGGAGGCACGACATTAGGGTGGTGGTGGTGGTGGTGGTGGCTTTGTTATTGTTGCTGTGATAGTGGTAGTGATGGTGGTGGTGGTAAGGTATTAAGGTATGTTATTATTACTTGCCCTTACGTATTTCTATTCTCTCTCTCTCTCTCTCTCTCTCTCTCTCTCTCTCTCTCTCTCTCTCTCTCTCATAAATAACATGCGGTGATTATTTGTTGGTGAGAGAGAGAGTGAGTTAATGTATTCAGTGAAGATATATGACACAGGTATTGCATAATGTCCTTTTCACAATTAAGCAAACGACAGAGTGAGGGAGTGTGGCCATTAGTGAGAGTCGTTGCGTTGTGGCGTCACTCCGGGAATAGACACGCTGCTCTCTCTCTCTCTCTCTCTCTCTCTCTCTCTCTCTCTCTCTCTCTCTCTCTCTCTCTCTCTCTCTCTCTCTCTCACTTCCTTTTCCAGTTCTTCTAGTTTCTCGCTGTCGCCTTTTCTTGTTCCTTGGATGATTTTTTCTTGTTTGAACTTTCTTTTTCTTCGTTTTTTTTAGTATAGTCATTCTTGGATATTCCAGTACACACTCTCTCTCTCTCTCTCTCTCTCTCTCTCTCTCTCTCTCTCTCTCTCTCTCTCTCTCTCTCATGTAATTTCCTCGTGTTCTGCAGGGACGGCCGCTTCCGCGTTGGTGACGAGATCATCAACGTCAACGGTCGGCGGCTGCGCGGAGTGACGCTGGACGAGGCGCGTCACGTCCTGCGCAGTACGCCCAAGGAGGTGGACATCGTCATCGCCAGGGACGTGGACGTGCAGCACCACCGGGAGTATGACCACTCCTACCCTGCTTACGAACACTCCGACCCCGAGGTGGAGGCGGCGCGGAGGCTGGGCGAGGCGTGTGGCGAGCTGTGGGCCGCTGACAGCACCTTCAAGAGTGAGCTGCTGACTGCCGAGGAGGACTTCGGGGTGAGGCGGGAGTCCCTGGGAAGGTACTCCAACAGAAGTCTTCCCCGTCGCCGAGGGTCTTACTCTGATTACGACGATTACTCAGATTACACAACTCTAGCGCCATTAGAGTCATATCTGCCAGGCTACGACCCCTCGCCAGCAGCTGTGTCCGTCACCGGCCCTGTGTCTGTCAAGGTGCCAGTCCCGGGAAGTCCTGCGTCCCTTCCCTCAAGCCTCTCTATCAACTCTACTTCCACCTCCGTCAGGAACGAGGGACCTAAGGTAAGCCTCCCTCCCTCCCCTGGTTACCTGGAGGTTCCTCATGACCAAAGAAAATGCAACCTTCCTCGCTACATCAATGGCGAGGCGAGGTACTCTTCCTCACACGACGTGCGTCACTCCTCCGAGGTGAGGTACGCGTCGTCCAGTGACTTGCGACATTGTGGAGACAGTTCGTTCTTGGCTGACATTTACAAGTCGAAGCTCATTCACATTGAACCCGAAGATTCCCACGAGCGAGAGGGAAACACCTCTGGTCTGATTCCCAGGCTGATGGCCACGCCTAATAAACAACTACTGGTCGAAACACAGTCGATGCCCCCAACACCTAACAGAAAATCACCATACGGCAGCAGAAGACATGCCACAGTGTCGCAGCGGCTCTCGTGTCCCCCGGGAACCATCAAGCTGCCATCCCCGTCACGCTCCGAGCCGCGGGGACTCAGCTCGACTCTGCCGCGGCGACCCAAGAGCCTCGCTATGTCGGTACAAACGGTGGCATTCGAAAAGGGTCGCGGCAGGAAGTCTCTCGGGTTCTCCATCGTGGGCGGTCGCGACTCTCCCAAAGGCAGTATGGGCATCTTCGTCAAGACCATCTTCCCCAACGGCCAGGCTGCTGAGGAAAACAAGCTGAAGAATGGTGAGTAAACTTTAAAACCTTTTGTCTTGATACTGAGTACTTTTGTTCCATCCTAGTTATAGCATAGAGTTATAGAACCGACTGTGTGCATTATACGTGATGGAGGGTTAATGTAATAGAAATACAAAGGAAACTGTGGTAAAATGCACTGACACAGTACATGTTTATGGTTTCCGCGTGTTGCTCGTGTTTCCTGGCTCGTGTGACCTGTGGCCTGTGGTAGACGAGAGGTCAATGCCACACTTCACTGTAAGGAACTTCTTGACGGGCAAAACTAAACCATTCTTCTTGACCATTGAGTTATTTCTACTAAACCAGAACACTATTAACCCGATTGTATTTGTTGTTGCGATCACCTCCATTTTGGCAATTACAAATCAACTTCTTCAAACCACAGCAGACGTAACTGATGATAAGTGGGACGGCGTTAATGAAAGCCTTGTGATCGCCTCGACGTGCGTGACTTACCTTGAAGTTTGTAGAGCGGTGGAGGGGCGGCTTCGGGGGGGCGTGGGGGGGGCGGCATCACTTGGGGCACGTGTGGGGGACGTGTCATAAGTGGCCCTTGAAGGTGGGAGGCCAAAGAGGTCGGATGGAGCGTCGTTGTCGGGGTGAGAGGGCACGCGGGGCAGGCAGGTGGGCGGGAGGAGGTGCACGGGGTCACGCAGGATGGAGCTAATGGAGCGATTACATTATTAGCACCAACCTCTCCCGCCTCTAATAGAACGACCTCCCTCACTGACGCTCCGAGGTTTTATATGGACCTCAAAACGCTGAGGATTAACCTTCTTTTTACCCGTCCTCCCCATTGTGCGTGCGTGTGTGTGTGTGTGTGTGTGTGTGTGTCTGTGTGTGTGTGTGTGTGTGTGTGTGTGTGTGTGTGTGTGTGTGTGTGTGTGTTTGGAAGGGCCTGAGGGAGTGGGGGGTAGAAGATCATTGAGTACGTTCGGCAACTAAATGGACGTAGAGTGACGCAGCAAAAGTAGCGTGAGACGAGCTTTTCCCTCTGTACCTTTGGAGAGTATTTTACGGTAGCCTTACCACATGCCAGGGGCGGGGCGGGGCGGGGCGGCGATGGGAGGGGAGGGAGGGAAGCATTCCAGGGAAAAGGTGAAGCTGGGAAAGGTTGAGGGAAATAGTGGTAATAGAAGTGAGGTTAGTGGGGTGCGTTTTTGCTTAGAGGTGAGGGAGGCGTCAGGAGGCGCTGGAGGAGGGTATAGAGTGGTGGGGAAGCAGGCATGTGTGTGTGTGTGTGTGTGTGTGTGTGTGTGTGTGTGTGTGTGTGGGTGTGTGTGTGTGTGTGTGTGGGTGTGTGTGTGTGTGTGTGTGTGTGTTTATCTAGTTTATCCAGTTTCCGGCATACATAACTTCAATTTAACGTTGAAAAATCTGATCTCCATATCATATTTGTATAGTTTCCTGTTGGTGCAGTTCTTACATCTTAATATGATTCACAATATGTCTGTATGTGCACGAGAGCTGTATTTCAGAATCGTTCTATTTCTCTCGCCTTCTCTTATTTTCTCTAAAGTCGTGAGTCACTACAAACACAATATTGCATCTTTGCACGCGCGTACAGCCAACACACTTGTGACACTCAGACCCGCGTGAGCTCGCCTGGGTGTCCCTCCGGTCTTCCGGGTGGCGTCGCCTGTGGGAGTGGACCGTCATCCTCCTTTCTAAACTGACTAGTATTAATCCACATTCCAGAGTGATTGGGAGCAGGGGAAGGAGGAGGAGGAGGTGGTGGGTGGTCCAGGTTTTGAGGGTGGGAGGAGGGGGAAGGCTGGGCTGTAGGGTGGAGCGGTAAGGAGGGAGAGGAGGCGGTGGTGGTGTACATTCTGCGGTAAACATCGTGTCGCGCCGCGTGTCAGTCTGTGTCAGCCAACAAGTCGTCTCTCAGTTTCACCAGCAGGGCTCCGCCGTGCGATGAACTGTCGGTGCCACCAGGGAACAGCCTCGGTGGCCCTCACTCCTCTCGGAGAAACAATGCGTACCTGTTCAGTGGTTTCAGTACCAGAAAGGAGGTGAAGAATTGCAATAAACTCTGTTATTAAGTTGTTAGTACCGAATGAGAGAATGTGAGAAGATGAGGTGTATTTGTAGTAAAGGATGACAGATGGACAGGTGTATGTTTGTTTGTTTGTTTGTGTGTGTGTGGGGGGGGTGTATTATTCAGACTCTAGGTGCATTAGTGACTTCTTAAAGACTCTTATCTCCTTACAAACCGCTGGAGATGTACTACCTCTACATAGTAATCAGTCAATCAATACATCAGTCAATACATTACAGTCTGAAGCTAAACACACAGGAAGTAAAGAAACTCTTACACAATATACCTAATGAACAGCTGCACTGGAAGGGAAAACACGGATTTTTGCCTAACCTGAGTGCTTGCATGGTGAGGAGGGGGTGACTCAGACGGTGAATGAAGAGGCGGTGAGAGGAAGAGTGAACAGCGAGGGGCAGGGGCGGGGCGGGGCAGGGCGGGACCGGGCAGGGAGCGGTGACCCTGCGGTGGTGACCTTGGTCAGTCACGTGACTCGTTACCGGAAGAAAGGGCAAGCTGTCTCAGAGGTCGAGTATCGTTGCGTGTAAATGGGAAACGAAGAACGCACACACACACACACACACACACACACACACACACACACACACCATGTAGTTTTTCCTATGTAAGAGAGGGAAGCTGGCCAAGGGCAACAAAAACACTGAAAACAAAAAAGCCCACAAACTTGACAGTCCCCCTAAAGCTCAAAAGAATTACCCCAAAAAGTCTGTTGAAAGATCTGTTGCTCAGTTCTAAGGCATTTCGTGTTTTCGATATAAAAAATCTGAAAAAACCCTCTTATTTATACCTATGTAGTTGCATGTATCCCTGGCATTACCTGTACGTGGGAGGGGTGAGGGGGGAGGGGGAGAGGGGAGAGGGGGGAGGGATCAGGGGTCAGTCAGGGTCACAGGGTTGCACAAGGCGTCACACTCTGCGGTAAGGGTCTCAGTGAGGGTTGACGTCACTTTGCATTGGTGTGCGACTCAGATTCCTGTCATTATGGTAACCGCACGTCACAAACTGTCAGGGCTTGCTTCCCTGACGACATCGGTGACGGAAACTGCGGGGAGGACTTCACGTGACGCCGCGCAGTTCACCAGGCGTCAGGGCTCGTATTAACAGAGGCTCTTGTATATAACTTTTCTGAGGCGAATTTCGAGTCTTAAAATCCATCTCAATCTCCCGAAATTGGTGTTGTACTGTGGCCATTATCTCATCAGCAGCTTCAATTTTACTGGTGATGAGGCAATGGTTAAAATATAATGCCAATTTCGGGAAAATAAGAAAAACATAAGAATCTCAGTTAATATTGGGATAGAAAGATAGACTCTCTCTCTCTCTTTCCGGGTAACGAGATACAACCACGAACAAACTAATAAACGTAAAGATGAAAAGAAGTGAGGTTGGGTGTGCCCGCGGTGCTCTACGAGGGGTCTGGGGAGGGCCGTGTTGGGGAGTGGGAGGGGGGGATAGGTGTGCGCGGTAAGGTGGAGGCGTAGTAATGTGGGGGTCACGGCTCACTGGCAGCTTCCGGTCTCGGCAGCCCGTCGCGGATGAAGGGCCACAGTGTCGTGTCCTTCAGCAGACCTTCCGACTCAGATATATTTCATGCCTAGGTAACGTCAAATTTGGTGACTGCGCAGTGGGTAGTCTGTCAGCGCCGCGATTGTGTAGTTTTGTTTGGTGACTGCGCTTTGGCTTGTCTGTCAACGCTGGGATTCTGTACATTTATTTGGTGACTGCGCAGTGGTTAGTCTGTGATCTTTACGAATTATCCTGAATCACGCAAAAAAATCCTTGATGTGACGCGTGTTGTTGGTGTTCTTGTTGTTGTTGGTGGTGGTGGTGGTGGTGGTGGTGTTGCTGTACTGCCCACTACTGTCCTGTCTGAGTTTGCTTGGTGTTGAGGTGACATGGACGGTTGGTGATGGTGGTGATGGTGGTGGTGGTGGTGTCGCCCGTGGGAAAGTTAGGGGAGAATCACGTCTTGTGGTCAGCAGAGGCGCAGGGACGCGTAGTGGTGGTGAGGGTGTGGGGACTTTTCAGTACAAGGGCTGCATTTTTTCTTTTTTCCTTCGCAGTGAGTCACTCTTGAGATTGATGTAGGGTGTAGTGAAGGAGGTGCTGAAATATATTCCTCCTTCTCTTCCTCCTCCTCCACCTTCTCCTTCTTGACTTCCTCTCTCCCTGTGTTTTCTTTTTTCTTCTCTTCCTTCCTTAAACTCCATTGTCCCATCTTAAACTCATAGAATCTGTAGTGGTAGTATAGACAGCCTCGTTAGGGCCAGTAGAGCTGTTCCTGTCTGTTCTTTCCTTTATATTCCTTTGTATTCTTCGTCCTTCTCTTCCTCCTCCTCGTATACTGTTATATGAGATCTTTTATTGTATTTGTATATCATTTTATTTATTTTCCATCTCCTCTTGAACTACAGCAGCAGCAAATGGCTTATCTGCTTTTACTGGCTCATGTGCTTGACTCCTGCTGTATCTTCGTAGTGTGCATTTGAGTTTGCTTTTAAGTTTCTGTGGTTCACGTCTCCAGATTAATTATTATCCTATACTTTTTATGGGTAAATCTATTTTTTCCCTGAAGGATATTTTATTATTGTAGGAAATTAGACTTGTGCCGTTCTTGTTTCTTAACCTTTGATTACCGACCGGAAGTTTATTGTGTTTGGCTCAGCAGTAATAAGGTAAGCAGAGGAGGAGGAGGAGGAGGAAGGAGGAGGAGGGAGTGAGTTTGTTATATATACTGTTCTGGCGAGTTTTGTTGTAAGAGAGAGAGAGAGAGAGAGAGAGAGAGAGAGAGAGAGAGAGAGAGAGAGAGAGAGAGAGAGAGAGAGAG
>CM035204.1:9251423-9278554 GCA_020233015.1 Callinectes sapidus
ACCCTGTCTATCAAAGCTTTAAGAAGAAGACTCACCCTGTTTATCAAAGCTTTAAGAAGAAGACTCACCCTGTCTATCAAAGCTTTAAGAAGAAGACTCACCCTGTTTATCAAAGCTTTCTTCCCTCAGTATACAGACGAGGGCCAGGTATCGGCTGACCTCCCTCAAGTAGAGCACAGTGGCGTTGTTGAGCTTAATGATGCTGGAACTCTCTTTGTCAAATGGAACTTGTGTGCCTTCATCTTTCCTGCAGAGAGAAGATAGGTCAGGTAATGGGGTGATGAGGTCCTACTTACCTATCATTCACACTCTTAATGATAGCAGTACTGGAATGCATTTTTCTATTTATTTTGCTTGTTACTTGGTCATCTTATACAGCTTCAGAAACTCATGTGGGGATTAAAATGGTAAAGATGCTGGCCATTAATCATCTGACCTTCATGGACCTTTATGGGGACTGGCAAATTAGTGAGTTGATTATTTTCTTTGTTTTTGTTTTCCTTGTCCAGCTTCCCCTTCTTACATAAAAAGCAACATAATTTTAGGCATTTTTGGTGCTATTTATCTACTTCTGTGTTTAATTCCAGCCTCCCTTCATTCAGTGAGTCTAAAAACACAGGAGGGTTTAGGTAAATAGTGATGTATGTACTGGCTTGGAGTAAGACAGGAACATTGTGCTTCTCTAACTGCTAATAACAATGCATATATTACTTTGTAAATCAAGAGAAGGAAGACTGGAATGCACAACCTTTTTGATGTCCCATACACTTCAACAAATAACAAAAATATAGAGACACTACCAGGTCCAGTATCAATATTGTTAGAAAGTGTTTAATTTTCACCAACCACATTGCAAAACATTAAAATTCTGAGAAGGAAAACCTGGCCAGACTAAATTATATTACATTTTCTGAACGCAACAAATTTGTACTTTTCGGACAGATAAAGAAAACACAAATATCTCTTCGTTTAGGGAATACAATTTTTGACATTTGGCAACAAAAACAAAAACAAAACAAACAAGAGAGAAAGCAAAGAATAAAAAACAAAAACAAACAGTAGACAAAGCAAAGAATCACACACGACAACAAAAAACCTTCAGAATCACTGCTAATCTCACCCATAGATGTCAGAGATGTCTATAACAACAACACCAATCATCTCACAACACAACACAACACAACACCACTCACCCATAGATGTCAGAAATGTCTATAATAACACCAATCACCTCACAACACAACACAACACAACACCACTCACCCATAGATGTCAGAGATGTCTATAACAACACAACACAACACAACACCACTCACCCATAGATGTCGGAGATGTCTATAACAACATCAATCATCTCACAACACAACACCACTCACCCATAGATGTCAGAAATGTCTATAACAACATCAATCATCTCACAACACAACACCACTCACCCATAGATGTCGGAGATGTCTATAACAACAACACCAATCACCTCACAACACAACACAACACAACACCACTCACCCATAGATGTCAGAAATGTCTATAATAACACCAATCACCTCACAACACAACACAACACAACACAACACCACTCACCCATAGATGTCGGAGATGTCTATAACAACACCAATCACCTCACAACACAACACAACACAACACCACTCACCCATAGATGTCGGAGATGTCTATAACAACAACACCAATCACCTCACAACACAACACAACACAACACAACACCACTCACCCATAGATGTCAGAGATGTCTATAACAACAACACCAATCACCTCACAACACAACACAACACAACACAACACCACTCACCCATAGATGTCGGAGATGTCTATAACAACAACACCAATCACCTCACAGCACAACACAACACAACACCACTCACCCATAGATGTCAGAGATGTCTATAATAACAACACCAATCATCTCACAACACAACACAACACCACTCACCCATAGATGTCAGAGATGTCTATAACAACAACACCAATCACCTCACAACACAACACAACACAACACAACACCACTCACCCATAGATGTTGGAGATGTCTATAACAACAACACCAATCACCTCACAGCACAACACAACACAACACCACTCACCCATAGATGTTGGAGATGTCTATAACAACAACACCAATCACCTCACAACACAACACAACACAACACCACTCACCCATAGATGTCAGAGATGTCTATAACAACAACACCAATCATCTCACAACACAACACAGCACAACACCACTCACCCATAGATGTCGGAGATGTCTACAACAACACCAATCATCTCACAACACAACACAGCACAACACCACTCACCCATAGATGTCAGAGATGTCTATAACAACACCAATCACCTCACAACACAACACAACACAACACCACTCACCCATAGATGTCAGAGATGTCTATAACAACACCAATCACCTCACAACACAACACAACACAACACAACACCACTCACCCATAGATGTCAGAGATGTCTATAACAACACCAATCACCTCACAACACAACACAACACAACAAAACACCACTCACCCATAGATGTCAGAGATGTCTATAACAACATCAATCATCTCACAACACAACACCACTCACCCATAGATGTCGGAGATGTCTATAACAACACCAATCACCTCACAACACCACTCACCCATAGATGTCAGAAATGTCTATAATAACACAACACAACACAACACCACTCACCCATAGATGTCGGAGATGTCTATAACAACATCAATCATCTCACAGCACAACTCGTAGCTCTGCATGTCCACCGCTGACGAGTCTGTGGCGATGTAGATCTTGGACAGTACATCAAATAGGAACGCTTTTTCTATCCCAGAGTTCTGTAATGAAGGGAAATTTCAGGTTCAACTTCCTGACTTGACTTTATCTAACCCCTTGAGTTTTGGGATGCATTTTTGTATTTATTCTGCTGCTCATTATTTTTCAATTTCCTACAGCTTCAGAAACTCTGGCCATTAATCTTCTGACCTCCAGACTGTTTCTAATCTCACTAAAATTGTCTAATCACACCCAAAACTCATAGTAAAAATTCATTCCAGTACTGAAGGGATTAATTATAGGAAAACTCGATAAGAAGATTGTCTATTCATCTATTCATTACGTATTTCATTTAAGATAAGGCAAAACCTAATACATACACTTCACTAAGAGGAAAAACACATCACATGATACTGAATTGAACCAAAACAGCGTAAGAGAACACTAACACGTTATTCATCTGACCACTAAGACTGCCACTCACAGATATGAAGAGGTTAAGGAGGTTCTCGAGGGTCGGCAGCTGAGGGATGAGTTTCTGTACCACTTTACTGAACGCCTCAAAAATGCTGTGGTCGTAAATTGACGTCAGGTAGAAACTCAGGTGGATCTGCTCCATACCTGGCCAAAGGAGACACTTGTAATGCTTGCTGGGTTAGGTTAGGTTGAGATGAGACAGTTGTAATGCTTGTCAGGTTAGGTTAGGGTAGATTACGTTAGGTTAGGGTAGGTCAAAATAAGAGTTTTAAATGCTTGTCAGATTAGATTAGGTTAAGGTAGATTAGGTTAGGTTAGGGTAGATCAAAATGAGAGTTCTAATGCTTATCAGATTAGATTAGGTTAGTTAGGTTAGAATCTATGAAAAAAATAACAATAAGATATAACGAGAAATACCCACTTGCCTTCCTTTGTAAAGAAGAATGATGCAATATTTGAACCTTTTGTTACAAAGCACCAAACAACATAACTGTAACTTTTTAACAATTCAGTGATTTGGTTTGTCGAAGTTAAAGAAATGTTGATAAAAATGTGTTGTAATGTTTGTTAGGTTCAAATCTGGTGGTTTAGGTTGTTGAAGTTAAAAAAATGTTGATAATAATGTGTTGTAATATTTGTTAGTTAAAATTTGGTTATCTGAATTGTTAGAATTAAAGAAATGTTGATAGAAATGTGTTGTCTTTGTAAATTAATTTTTTGTTCAATACAGGAATGTTGTTAAAAATGGTTGTAATGTTTGTTCTGTTAATTTTCTTGATTTTGGTTGGTAATGTTGATAGGAAGTTATCATTTGTTAGGTTACTCTATTTCCTGCCAACTTGTATCATTAATTAAACTGATTTTTTTCCTGGATAACAAGAAACATCACCAGAAAAGTGCTATTCATACAAAAATAATAATAATAATAACAAAACCACTCTCGTTCACCTAAACCCTTTAATCCACCACCACCTCCTCCTCTTCAAGACATTGCTCCATGACTTTTGGTTAACTCTTGACCTTTAAGGGGATTGGCAAACTAGTGGCCTTTTTATTTTCATTATTTTTGTTGCCCTTGGTCAGCTTCCTCCTCTTACATAAAAATAAATGAATGAATAAATAAATTCTCTCTCTCTCCCAGCACTTCCCCTTATATAAAGAAAAATAAATGAATGAATAAATCTTGTTCTCACCAGCGTCCATGAGCTCATCA
Organism: Callinectes sapidus; assembly: GCA_020233015.1. Classification (NCBI taxonomy): domain Eukaryota; kingdom Metazoa; phylum Arthropoda; class Malacostraca; order Decapoda; family Portunidae; genus Callinectes; species Callinectes sapidus. Next base: position 9,255,901 of record CM035204.1, read on the forward strand.
TTGGCTCTCTGGTGTATGTCTCGTTGGGTCTCTATCTTGGTGTCGTCCGAGAGGCCGTCCACCTTGTGAATGAACACCTCAAACCGCAGGTGTGGGTTGACCTTGTGTGCCCTCAACACTGTCTGGTGCAGCCGGTTCAAGGCCTCCATGTAGTCGTCCTGGAATTATCAATAAAGTGTGACAGATGAGGTAGTTTGGCTGTTAAGGGTTTGTGTGTGTGTGTGTGTTTCCCTTTCAGAGACAACCCGACAAGCAGGGTCGGCTTCCGGGTATCGCGCCACACGCCCATATAGCCGCAGTTGGCGCTGACGGACTATGCTGGTAATAGGCCTCGAATCGGTCTCACGGAACAATCGCTGATTTGACACAAAGTCATACCAGCGGTATCCCATGATCCTGCGAAGGCATCTTGTACCAAAGACATCAATTCGCCTCTTCAGGTCTTGAGGTGTTCAGCGTCCATGTCTCACAACCATAGAGTAAGACAGGGATCACCAGCGACTTGAAGATCCGAATCTTTGTCCGTCTGCACATAATCGACAACGCCAAATACTCGTGTTGAGCGAGTCCATAACGCCGTGGTGGGCCAGGCCAAAAGCATAAGCCAAGCCATTCCTTACCTTACAAAGGCCATCCAAAATTCACTAGTACAACTTTATAAATCATTCTATACTCAAATAATATAGATAATAAATCCATCCCACTTCACCTAACCTAACCTGACCTAAGGAAGTGTTATTACCTGTGCATCAATGACAAACACCAGCGCGCCGTGACCCCCAAAGATCTTCTCCGAGTCAAAGGACGGCTCAAAGAAGTCAATCTGGCCGGGGAAGTCGAGAATCTTGAACTGAACGAAGGAGGAATTTGAAATGTTCTCCGACTCGATCTTGTTCGTTGATTCCAGGAAGAGTGTTTCATTGGGCGTCATTTTGTGAAACACCACCTTCTGTATGGAAGACTTCCCACTTCTGAAAGCAAAGACAGGGATCAGTGGCTGTCTGTCTGTCTGTCTGTCTGTCTGTCTATGTGTGGTGAACGTAATAAACTACATTTAACATCTCCACCACATTAGTTACGGTCGTTAGATTAGATTACGCAACATTAACTAAAATCACATGCAATTCAACATCTTAGCCACATTAGGTTAGATTAGATAACACTACATTAACTAAAACAATACAACATTTCACATCACCACATTAGGTTAGGTTAAGTTAGATTAGGTTAGGTTAGGTTGGGTTAGGTTAGGTTAGGTTGGCTGCCACTGACCTCCGCAAACCCATGAGAAGAATTTTGGGCTTCTGGTCTGGGGCGAAGATGAGAGACATGTCCTGGTCCGGGTCATCTGGGCCGTACACGTAGTCTTTGGGGAAGGAGCCAATCTCACACCCCGGGCCATACTCTCTGTAGTGCTTCTCCTCCTCCTGTGAGTAGGATGCCTGCAGGAACACACACCACTCAGACACAGAACAAATACACAACAAATACAGGAACCACAAGGGAACTATAAGGGAAACTAGGGAAAGGAACCACTATGAAGACTTGAAAGAACCAGGGAAAGGAACCACTATGAAGACTTGAAGAACTAGGGAGAGGAACCAGGGAAAGGAACGAGAAGAAACACTAACAAAACCAGGACAGGAACCACAAGGGAACCAGGAACTACAAGGGAAACTAGGGAAAGAAACCACAAAGACTTAAAGAACCAGGAAGAGGAACTAGGAGAAAACCAGGGAAAAGAAACAGAAGAAACACTAACAAAACCAGGACAGGAACCACAAGGGAACCAGGAACTACAAGGGAAACTAGGGAAAGGAACCACTATGAAGACTTGAAGAACCAGGGAAAGGAACCAGAAGGAAACCAGGAAAAGGGACCAGAAGAAACACTAACAAAACCAGGACAGGAACCACAAGGGAACCAGGGACTACAAGGGAAACTAGGGAAAGGAACCACTATGAAGACTTAATGAACCAGGGGAAGGAACTAGAAGGAACCAGCGAAAGGAACCAGAAGAAACACTAACAAAACTAGGACAGGAACCACAAGGGAACCAGGAACTACAAGGGAAACCAGGGAAAGGAACCACTATGAAGACTTGAAGAACCAGGGGATGGAACTAGAAGGAACCAGGGAAAGGGAACCAGAGGAAACACTAAACAAGCCAACACAGAACCAGGGAACTGAACCACAAGGGAACCAGGGAAAGGAACCACTGGGAAATTACAAAGAAACATAGAAAACACCTCTAAATGATAACAGAACAGAAAATAAAAGGTAAAAACTACGAGAATTTGATAAGAACCAGGGAAAAGGAACTCAAAATTCACGAACCACAAGTAAACCAGGACAGGAACCACAAAAAACCACTCCAAAAACCCAAATTAAGAACCAAAAACTGAACCACACAAAGAAATAAGGAAGAAATAACACGAACGACCTACGCAGACACTGAACTTATGACCTCTGCGATAAACACGTCATTTAAACAGAACCCGGGTCAATATGAGGTCAGAGGTCACCACGGGGGGAAGAGGAGGTCATTAGCAACGTACACCCACTGGTTTCACCCTCCCTGTGGTTCAAATGAGGGAATAAATGCACTAAATAGAGAGGAAAGGCTGACTACCATTGCAAGAGGTTGGGGGAACTGCTGGTCACATGACATAACGCCCACTTCAACTTGTCCCTTATTTTGGGGTTTTTTAGGGACTTTTGCCCCCTTATCTCGCCCTCCCCTTGTCCCCCAGTGTGGTACAGTGTGGCTAGGGTGTGGTAGGGATGTTGTGGTTGTAGTTATGGGGGTGGAGGTGGAGATTGGGCGGTTTTTTGGGCTATGTTTGGGTTATCGGTGCTTCCTCTTCTTCTTCTTGTGACTGCCTCCTTATACGTATTCATAGGGTTTTTTAAAGGGATTTTTGTCTGTTTATTTATATTTGAATTTTTTTGTGGTGGAATGTGGTAGGGAAATTGTAGAGTTGAGTTTATTTGGGTTGGGTATGATATTGGGCGGGTTTTTTGGGCTGTGTTGGGTTGATGGCCGTGGTTCCTCTTCTTCTTCTTGTTACCTTCCATCTATACGTATTTATAAGGATTTTGATTAACAATTTTTCTATTTATTTTATCTCTATTTGTGGCAGAGAGGTGGAAAATTTACAGCCATGAGTTTGTAGTTTTTTTTAAGGAGTGAATCTTACTTTTCCTTCTTTTGTAACTTCTTCCTTCACTTTTATTAACTCAGAAGGGATTTATAACCAACACAATTGATCTATTTAACCCCATTTCCTCCTCTCCTGTGTGGTAGAATGTGGTATAGAAAGTATGGGATTGGGCGGTTTTTTGAGAATGAGTTAATTTTTCCTTTTCCTTCTCTTGTTACTTCTTCCTTCACTTAAAAAAAAACAAAAGGCATTTAAAACCACCATCATTTATCTATTTAAGCCCATTTACACCTCCTCTATGTGACAAAACGAAGGAACACATAGGAAAACACTAATCTTTAACTGAACAACCTTTGAAATTACTATAAAAGAATTGTATAGAGGGAAAATTGAGGAAAATGTACAACTCCAGCATTTAATCACTGACAGAAGGTAGAATTGTGTACTGTTGCAAAAGATAAGAGAAACACACACACACACACACATAGTCACAAGAGGAGGAAGAGGAAGACAGCCGGTGGTGGTGGTGGTGTATTTACCTTATTATTTCAGTAAGTATTGCATGTTAGTCTTCCTGGTTCGTGTCAATTGTAGCCGTAAATGTACAGAATTGAACCACACACGTACACACAGTTAGTTAGTTAGTTTATTGACCACAGCAAACTACATAAAATGATGACAATAGTAATTAGTACATTAGGTTTACATTATTATTTACAGGTTTTATACTTCCACTTGTAGTCCATATTCTTTAACAAAAGTAATTCTTGTCTGTTGATACATAAGTAGTGGCCACACACACACACACACACACACATTACACCTTTCCTAGCTATCTTATTCACTTTCTCTTGTTTCAGTAACCATTAACAGTGTTTGTCTATGGCTTACTTGGTTGGCTACAGTTGTCAATCCTGCTGTACTTACTAAGGTGTAGGAGAACGTAGTAATGTAATAAGAACACCACTATAAATGTCTTAAAACCTCCCTCCAGTACTGGGACACAATTTGACCACGAGTTTTGGGTGTGATTAGACGATATTATAGACATTAGGAAGGGTCTGTGGAGGTGAGAAGATTAATGGCCAGAGTCTATACTGTTTTCATGGTGGTAAAGGTTTAGAAAGTTGTCATTCTGGTATGAAGTAATAAGAAATGCATTAATGGTGTTAGTTTGATGGATGGAACGTGAAATTAACACTCTTGCTGTGAGGAACCATCAGGAAAAATACTGTAAATCTTGTAAAAAAAAAATAAATAAATAAACTAAATTCGTGTTGTTCACATTTATAGCATTGTTGTATTGTAATTAAACCTTTACTAATTAAACCTATGCTAACCAAACACATGCTAATGTCTGTCCTAACTTATGCTAACACCTGACACTTTTTCCTTTTCCTTTTTTCCTCTTTTTTTTTGCTGACCCCAGGCAAACTAGTGGGCTTTTTATTTTCACTGTTTTTGTTGCTCTTGGCCACCTCTTCCTCTTCTTAAATAAATAAAAAACAAAAAAAAACTTAACTCTATAATTTTCTCACCTGTAAATCATTTTCACACAATTCCACAGGTAGCATGGCACTGTTCAGCCCGGCACTGACAGGACGGATGAGGCTAGCACTGTCCCCGTCCTGGTCAGTGGTGCGTGCAGTGTGCCAGGCCAGGGGAGTGTGGCACAACCCTACAGCAGGCACCCACATGGCCCTCCCTGCCCATCCCCTGCTGCCTCCCCCTGCCTCTCTCACTCTGGTGCGGGGATATGCTAAGGGAAAGGACAAGAAGGGGAAAGGTATGAGTGTGTGTGTGTGTGTGTGTGTGTGTGCATGAGTGTGTGTGTGTGTGTGAGTGTGTGTGTGTGTGTGTGTGTGTGTGCGTGTGTGCGTGTGTGTGTGTGTGTGTGATTTATGTGAGAATAGGGAAGGTAAATGAAGGATGACTGTGTTAAGAACCCTCTGTTAGTTTTGAAGATATGATCCAAATGTCTCTCTCCCTCTCTCTCTCTCTCTCTCTCTCTCTCTCTCTCTCTCTCTCTCTCTCTCTCTCTCTCTCTCTCTCTCTCTCTCTGTCAGCAGGCAAGCAACAGAAGGCGATCGTGTCCGATGAGGAGATGAGTGAAGTGGTGAATGTTGACAAGATGACGGAACACTTCAGTCATTTGGTGGAGGCGTTGAAACAGGACTACATCAAGACTCTCTCCGTCCGTACTGCTGCAGGTGTGTGTGTGTGTGTGTGTCTGTATGTGTGTGTGTGTGTGTCTGTGTGTGTGTGTGTGTGTGCATGTGTGTGTGTGTGTGTTTTACTGCTGTATCTATTTTCCATTTGTTTTTTTCTTTTTGGTTGATTAATTCATTTTCATTGATTTATTTTTTTCATGTAAGAAGGGGGAAAGCTGGCCAAGAGCAACAAAAGATAATGAATATAATAAGCCCACTAATTTGCCAGTCCCCTTAAAGGTCAAAAGAGTTAGCCAAAAGACAGGGACAAATGTCTTGAAACTCTTAAATAAAGTCAAGTCATAGGAAGTTAAAAATACAAAAGCAGGTAGGGAGTTCCAGAGTGTGTTTGTGTGTGTGTGTGTGTGTGTGTGTGTGTGTTTATTTAGTTGAGATTTACATGGGCTGAGTTAATGTTATGTGGTTTCGTCTCCATTTCTATTCTCCTCCAATCTTTCTCTAAATTTGTGCACACTTGTTGCTGTTATTATTTGAGGCAGAGATTAGAACAGTGCGTCAAGTATATACCACTTTGTCCAAAACGTTTTTTTTTATTACCATTGTCTTCCCCCAACATTGTTCCATCTCAATAGACCTCAGCGACTCCATTGTTCAAATAATTACAAAGTCAAAAATTCAATGTTGTGAGGACGTATATTAAGCCTAACAGCATAATTGGGAAACTTTGACTGTGTTTTTATCTTTTTTTATTATTATTATTATTATTATTTTATTTTTTTTGGTGGTTAGTGTAGTGTTCTAATCAGCGCCTCATTTGTTGTGTTGAATTATTCCAGGTTTCAATACTCCTCTGTGGAAAGCTGCGTTTCTTTGTATCCTTTAGGCATTGTCCTTTCCTTAGTTTCAGTGAATGTCCTCTTGTATCATTTTGAATCTCCCATTTCCCTTAGCAGTGGTTCATCAGTGTATGTGTGTGTGTGTGTGTGTGTGTGTGTGTTGGGTCTGGCCAAGGACAAAATAAAGTGTTATTAATAAAAAAAACTCTACGGGTTAAAACAAGGGTGTGTATATGTGTTTGTTTTGTTTCTTTTTGTTGGTTTATTCATTTATTTCCTTTTTCTTCTTCTTTTTCTTTTTCTTCTTCTTCTTCTTCTTCTTCTTCTTCTTCTTCTTCTTCTTCTTCTTCTTCCCCCATTACCATCTATCTATACACCCTTACTCCTCCTCTTCTTCTTCCTCCTCCTGCTCCTCCTCCTCCAGGCAGCATTGAATCTCTGCCGGTCCAGCTGGAGGGGGATGAGTACCCACTTAACGAGGTGGCTCAGGTGTCCCGCAAGTCGCCGCAGGTGGTGATCATCAACGCCGCCGCCTTCCCCCAGGCTCTCCCCGGCATCCTGGCAGCCATCAAGGACACCGGCATGAACCTCAACCCGCAGCAGGAAGGAACGTCCGTCATTGTTCCTCTGCCAAAGTGAGTGGTGGGTCTTGTCGTCGGGGAATTAATTAAAGGTCTTGTTTTTTTGTGGTGTTTAGGTGTGTATTTAGAAACGCTTTGCTCTCTCACCACAACTATTTTCAAAGACCACAGAATTTATTAGTGGGGTTTTCAAGAGTGTTTCTCCAATTGATAATGTAGAAATCTTGTCACTCCGCCTCTAGAACCTTAAAAACTCCTTAAAAGATTTGTGTCAATTTAAATAGTGGAGGTGAAGCACAGAATGCAAGCCTACCTCAATGTTTTACAGCACTGAGAGGAGAGTGAAGGGCCTCGTTAAAGATGAACTAAGAGTGCCTTTTAGTTTTTCCCGGTGATATTCAGTGTTTTTTTTCATAGAGTAAAGAGTGAAAGTCCTTGTAAATAATTGCCTTTATTTTCTCCTATGATATTCAATGTTATTTTTAGCACAAAGAGTAGAGTATAGGTCCTTGTAGATACTTAAGAGTGAGTGCCTTTATTATTTTCTTGTGATATCCAATGGTTTTTCTGCACTGGGAACATGTGAAGGCTTTGACCAGTGCTTCAAGAGAAATGGAGCTTTAAAAAGATACATTTTACAACTTCTTTGTAGTGATGGTGAGGGAGTGGTGATGGTGAGGAGTCTAGTAATGATGATGGTGATGATGATGGTGTGTGGTTGTGAAGTGCGGCAGTCTATTAATGGTGACTGGTATGTGATGGTGAGAGGCTTCTGTTGTCAAATGCACTTGTACTTCACCTCCACTATACCACAAGTTGTTGAGGTGTTTTAAGGTTCCAAAGACAGAGTGAGTGACAAGATTTCTGCAGCATTAACTGGGAAGACACTCTTGAAGACCCCGCCAGTCATGTGTGTGGTCTTGAAGAGTAGTGGTGGTGAGAGAGAGAGCAAGTTGACTATGAATACAAGCATGATGGTGATGGTGGTGACTGGTATTGGTGTTGCAGGGTGATGAGGGAACACCAGAACATGGCTAATGATGGTGAGGGTTAGTCTAGTAATGGTAACTGGTGATGTGGTGGTGGTGGTGATGACTGGTGATGTAATGGTGTTGTTGGTGTTGCAGGGTGACAAGGGAACACCAGAACATGGCTAATGATGGTGAGGGTTAGTCTAGTAATGGTAACTGGTGATGTGGTGGTGGTGGTGGTGATGACTGGTGATGTAATGGTGTTGTTGGTGTTGCAGGGTGACAAGGGAACACCAGAACATGGCTAATGATGGTGAGGGTTAGTCTAGTAATGGTAACTGGTGATGTGGTGGTGGTGGTGGTGATGACTGGTGATGTAATGGTGTTGTTGGTGTTGCAGGGTGACAAGGGAACACCAGAACATGGCTAATGATGGTGAGGGTTAGTCTAGTAATGGTAACTGGTGATGTGGTGGTGGTGGTGGTGATGACTGGTGATGTAATGGTGTTGTTGGTGTTGCAGGGTGGCTAATGATGGTGAGGGTTAGTCTAGTAATGGTAACTGGTGATGTGGTGGTGGTGGTGGTGATGACTGGTGATGTAATGGTGTTGTTGGTGTTGCAGGGTGACAAGGGAACACCAGAACATGGCTAATGATGGTGAGGGTTAGTCTAGTAATGGTAACTGGTGATGTGGTGGTGGTGGTGGTGATGACTGGTGATGTAATGGTGTTGTTGGTGTTGCAGGGTGACAAGGGAACACCAGAACATGGCTAATGATGGTGAGGGTTAGTCTAGTAATGGTAACTGGTGATGTGGTGGTGGTGGTGGTGATGACTGGTGATGTAATGGTGTTGTTGGTGTTGCAGGGTGACAAGGGAACACCAGAACATGGCTAATGATGGTGAGGGTTAGTCTAGGAATAGTAACTGGTGATGTGATGGTGGTGGTGGTGATGACTGGTGATGTAATGGTGTTGTTGGTGTTGCAGGGTGACGAGGGAGCACAGGGAGAACATGGCCAAGGGTGCTAAGGTGATGTTCAACCGTTGCAAGGAGCAGCTGAGGGACGCACAGAATCAGTACATCCGCAAGGTGAAGAACAAAGAGGCTCAGTTCTCCGAGGACCTTATTTTCAACGTCCAGCTTAGGGTCAGTGTTGGTTTTCTCATGGTGTTATTTATTTATTCATTTGTTTACTTTACTTATTGATTTTTTATGTAAGAGGGGAAACCATTCAAGGGTAAGATAAAGTGATAAAAAATTCCCATTGATGTAAGGGTTTGTTTGTTTTTGGGTTAAAGTAATTTGTTGACCCCTTCAGTACTGGGATGCATTTTCATATTTATTGTGCTTATTGTTTGTTGATTTTATACGGCTTCAGAGACTCATGTGGGGATTAGAATAGTACAGACTCTGGTCATTAATCTTCTGACCTTCATAGACCCTTTCTTATTTCATTAAAATCGTCTAATCACACCAAAAACTTGTGGTAAAAATGTGTCCCAGTACTGAAGGAGTTAATGCAACAATAAAGGTATCAATCAAGTTATTAGTCTTGCATTAAATGAACAAAAAAAGAAAAGATAAGCTATTTTTTCCTTTAATCGTACCATTTACATAAGAACAAAAACAAAAATGAGGGAGACTGCAAGAGGCCGCCACTATACCTATTTGTGGCAGTCAGTCCCTATGTGAACACCTCTGCCTATTTCCACCTGTAAGCCTCCTCATCCATAAACTTCTCTTAAAACTCCCCATTTCTGAGCAGCAGTTACTGATAAAACCTTACAACTTGGAACCTGTGTGTGTGAGGAGAGGCTGTAATACATCTCAATTTACCTCCTCACAGATTCGGGAGATGGCGGAGGAGTACATGCAGGAGGCAGAGAACATGATGCAGGCCAAGCAGAAGGAGCTATTGAAGACCAGCTAATGTCCTGAGCTGAGTCGATGCTTATCAGTGTAGCAACGTGTCGGCACTCAAGAGAACATAGCCGCCCACTGAGGTATGACTGCCACTCCAGCCTGCCATAGTGCTGCGTGTGTGTTGGTGAAGGAAAAGGTGATGTGTATTTTGCTAGAGATGTACAGTTCATAAAAAAAAGTACAGTAAAACCTTGGATTGTGAGTAACTTGGCACTGGAGTATGTTGGATTACGGCAGCTTATTTTGCAATTGAATAATGAGCAATGTGTGTTGGATTGCAAACAAGTTCTGTCTGTCCAGTGTAAAGTTGTGGGTCGGGTCAGGGCAAGTGAGCTTTTGTGTACACGTGATGCCACACACGGCCAACCAATCACGTTGAGGCACTCCTTAGTACCGACATGCTCTCCAATCAGCCAATCAGCTTGCACTGCACTGGTACGTAGTATTGTTTTGTTTTGTCTTGGAAAGCAAGCATTTTGGGTAACTATCTCGCCTCTGACACGGATTTAATTAACTCACAATCCAAGGTATGTACCACAGAATGATGGACAGTGAAAGGATCTATTGAATTCACTACATACACATTGATTGCTCTGCTGTGAGATCCATCAGTCATAAACCAATGTGATATTGCATACACATGATGTATGATGTGGTTATGTGCAATGGCCTTTCTGTATGAGTCGATAATGCAACATAACAGTGTCAGAAGAAATTGTTTGTGTTTATTAATTTATTTTTTTTAATCAAGTGCACCACCACTCTCTCTCAAGTCTGTGTTGGCCAAGTGACTGTGGTGGTGGTGGTGGTGGTGGCCATGACAGACCTGAGACCGTCACAGATCATGTGACATGTGGTGGTGTTGACATTCTCAGCTTTGTATAGATTGTGCTGTGCTAACTCACCAGCTTGTTAAGTGTAGGAAAGTATTACATTCTTTGGACAGTTATAGCTGCTCTTCTGGTGCTACTCTTACCAGTTTCCCCATACAAAATAGATTAACCCATATGGCTCTGTATCCGGCACTGCACTTGACAGAGTGACTTGGCACGCACCCTGTGGTCTGTGTAGCAGTGCCAAACACTTGTGTGTGTGTGCCCCTCAGCTGGAATCAACAAAGGATTGTCATTGCTATAGTAACAGCCTCCAACTGACAAAGATGCATCATGTTGAGTCAAGCCATACTTCAGCTAAGTCTCAGTCAAATATCAGGCAATTGGTTTGGCTGCAGACTCTTCTTCTGGATTGTCCATTAACCAAATTGTGCCACAACAACTGAGGCAATTTTGAACTCAAAATTTTGTTCAGCAATCGTTTTGTTCAAAACGGGAGACATTTGGTAGCGGAGGTTCCACTGTACATTCTTTGGTGTTGTTCTTTATAAGGGAAAAGACAGACAAGCTTAGTTGGTAGGATCTTATTTTGTCACTCAGGTTCACACTGTATCATCAAACATTTCATTCATAATGGGACATCCAAGCGTCGTCCTTAGTCTGTTCAGTCTACAAAGGTTAATGTGCACCGAGAGTGTTCATCTCTGACAGTAAGACTCCAATCCCTGTCACTGCCTGGGTGTGGCAAGGCAAGGCAAAGCAGTAGTGTGTCAGTGAGCCACACCAAACACACCACACATTCATGGATTCCTTCAGTCCTGGAACTCACTGAATGATGTCAGTGTATATCATTGGGGCACAGCTCTGACACTTCCTTACCAGGCTGGAGGGTGGGGGGGGGGGGAGAGTACCTGGCCAGCAGAGAGAGAGTGACTTCTTGATGCAGGTCAACCTTTGTAACTTGAACGGCATGCAGTAAACAAAGTCAAGTTGTTTCAAGTATTTCCCTGATGCAGCCTCAAGGCTTCACATTTGTATGAGTACACAGTTAGTGTGCTGCTGACAAGATTGGCTTATACAATACTAAAATAAATTGGTAAATGTACACTTGGTTGCACAAGATAGTTGAGTCGTAAAGAGGCAGTTCCCATGGGGAAGAAAAACAAGAGTGTTGATAGTAGGTTGGCTGAGGCGGTGGTGGTGGTGGTGGTGGTGGTGGTGTGGTGGTGGTGAGGCAGCACTCCGCCTCAGGCAACAAACAAAGGAACTCAAAACCTTGGAGGAGTGCAGCACATTGTGTAAACTAATCAAACAGTGAGAAGTGTTCTTACATCAACCTAAATAATAATAATAATACATTCATAGTTCCTACAACACCTTCAGTGATATATAATGTCACTCATGTCTTGCAGGTGTAGACATGTTATCCTTCATTTACTCTGGTACAGCAGAGAGAGAGAGAGAGAGAGAGAGAGAGAGAGAGAGAGAGAGAGAGAGAGAGAGAGACTGTGTGTCTTGGCTGAGAAAGTATAGTGTGAGTGTGTGTGTGTGTGTGTGTTTGGTTGGCATGTTCCAATCAATACAAGTGTAATAATACAAGTTAGAGGAAGTGTGTACAACATGCCCCTCAGCACCAGAGTTTAAGATAATTGTGTCTTAATATTAAATGAAATCCTATACAGCAAAATACTGGTCAAGTTGTTGTAACTTTAACCTTAAGACTGAACATTTAACATCTCAACATGAACAGACTGTGATGAGCAGTGTTGTTAGCCTGTGAGTGAGCACCACACTAACTCACTGCCAGCCATTGAGGGACTGAGCTCACACCAGCCAGCCAGCCAGCCAGCTTTGTCAAGGTGTGCTGAATTGCTGGCCGCCACACGCCTCGCATCTCAGACACTTGACAAACAGCTGCTCAACACAACACCTTAGGCAGATGACAGTTCAGTGACGCGCCACTGTGACGCGTTACAAAAGTGTGACTCCTTAGTAACAAAATCTATAAAGTTACATTTATCTGATGGTGGCACATGGATGGGAGACTCGCTATAGTGAAGGGTGGGGCGGGGCGGGGTGGGGTGGGGGAGGGGCAGAAGGGAAGGGAGTGTCTGGTGATGAGGCAAGAGGGAGGAGAGAGAGATATGCATTCACTGATGATGCAAGTTTTTTAACATATTTGTGTTTTCAATGTACACTTAAGGAAAAGTAAGGCTGAATTGCTTTGGTATTTGTCTCCACTTTGTTTTGTTCTTCTTTATATCAGATTAATAAATGCTTCAAACATTGACATTCTGTTCCTCACTTTAACAAGAAGCAATTTGTCACAGCTGCTCGACACTTAAAATTAGACATTGAATCACTTGCAATGCAAACAGTACAAGTAATGTAATGATGAAACATTATTACATGATAACTTTCACACTGTGTCCTTTACTTCCTGCCTCATCTTACATCTCACACTTCAACATGACAAACTCCACTCAGGAAGTGTGCGTCTGTCCGTGCAGCAAACAAAACCAATTTTGATGATTTCCAAGTGGAAATAAAAATCTTGACATAGGTACCTCTTGTTTCATTCACTGTTGTTCGTTTTGTGTGTTTTTCACAGCATCCAAAATCCTCCACAAAATGTATAAATTAGGTACATTTCTTTTCACTTATATGCGATATTTTGTTGAGTGGCCAACACATGTCTTATGTGAGTTCCTTTATGCCACCCAAACAACAACAGTTACACACATTTGCATCATATATATATATATATATATATATATATATATATAGGTGCCCTCACTCAACTAGGAGTACCTCTCATTTTATGCTCGTTCATTTTACGTGTTTTTGAATTTACGTGGGGTCCAAAATCCCCTCAAAATATATAATTTTACTTTATTTTTTTTAAACAATGTGGATTTTTTGGAGGAATTTACGGGCTAAAGGAGACCTCCTATCTAAAAACCCACCCATTGTGGGGACCGTTACCCCGAGTGGATGCCTAACCTCCACTCAGACTGTGGCCAGGATTTGAAGGTGAACACAGGGGGATCCCAACGCCCCAAAGCACAAGTGGTTCGTTCCACCACTGTACCGCGGCATTTCTTTTCACTTCTGTTCTGTGATATTTCATTGAGTGGCCAACAGATGTCTCACATGAGTTCCTTTATGCAACTCAAACAACAACAGTTACACAATCACATGTGTGTACAATATATATATATATATATATATATATATATATATAATTATATATTGGTGCCCTCACTCATGGCAAAATTCATGGACCTCAATGTGCACAATTCCATGTACTATAAGTAAGCTCCAAATGACAGGACTATTCATTACTTCCTATTATTGCTGGAGCCTCACTGGACACTTTGAAGCCATAATGTGATGGCTTGGTTGGTAATTCTCATTACCACCTTGTCACATAGTATTAATTTCATGATGAGATTACCTGTGAAGGCTGTGCTTGGCTGGCTTAACAAAGAATTTATTGATGTTAAAGTTTGTTAGCTTCACTGGCAACTGATTATTATTATCGCGGGTGGTGTGCCAATGTAAATATGACACAAAGTCGCTGACACAGTAAACATCCATAGAGAGAGAGAGAGAGAGAAGCTCACTCTGTCTTGGAGCCAATAAATTTTGTACATATATATTTAAATACACACTCACAGATGTACATGTATATTAGTTCAATTTACGTCATTTTGGTTTTGTGCGCCCTCTTCAGGAGTGGATCCCCCATGTAAATCGAGAGGTACTTGTAATCCGCTGAGTTTACAGTCCATTCACCCCCTCTGACGATGTGCCCCAAGTCATTTCACCCCAGACATTGGAGCGAATCCACTTCATCGGTGGTTGATTTGCCCCAACTGCTCAATGTTTGAGTTGCTACGTCCCAACTTGCTCGTTTTGTTCACCCCAAGTCTGTGATTGGCGAGTGAATTACTTTAGTCGTTTCATTCATGGAACGTTTAGGACAGCCTGAGTACACTTAGCAACACTGCCACATCACACAGTTTATTTTTGAAAAACCAGTTCTTTTTACTTTTTAATTGAAGTTAAAGTATTCAGTGTGGATAATTTAGCCTACCAAACAATGCAGAGTTATGAATGGCTCATGTTTTAAGATAAAAGTCTGTGTTTGTTGCAATATATTTTTTTTTCTTATCTATACAAAGTGGGCATTTTCATGAGAATTTATGGGCTAAAGGAGACCACCTAATGGAGGTCTCCTATCTGAAAGCCCACCCACTAGAAGGCCGTTACCCCGAGTGGACGCCCAATTTCCACTCAGACCGTAGTCAGTATTTGAACCGTGCGCTGGGGGATCCCAAGGCACCCAGAGCACAAGCGGTTCCACTGTACCATGGCGGCCCGTTGGTTGACACCAAAGCTTTGTGGTGTGGTCATATGAGTTAAGAGCAGCTGCAGTCATCACTCAGGTCAGAAAGAGGGGGGGGTCAGCTCTGAGTAACATAGTGTATATTACATGAATCATAATATACTGTGCAACTAACTTACTCTTACGTCATCATTACGTTTCATGTATAATACATATACCAACATATGAGTTGAGGTGTGATGGTTTGGTTGTGGGGCAAATCAACTACCGATGAAGACAATTTGCTGCACCTTCTGGGACGTATCAACTTGTGGCGGCGTGTGGTGACTGAGGCAAACCAACCCGCCACCATCCGCTGATGTGAAAGTAACAAAGACTGATCGTTGTATCCATCCTGACACAACGATGGCAGCATGAAAAGTGTGCAGCACGAGGCACAGCACCTCAGAGGACCACTCTGCCACCAGTCACCAGCCAAGAGTGGGAGTGAAGAGCAGTGGTGTCTGTTACTGTGGTGCACCACTCAGTGTCTGGTGTTCCTAGAATACTGGGAGGTGGCCAGCAATGGTGCAGCAGTACTGGCACCTGCTGCTGCTGGAGTGAGTGACACCACACATAGCAGAAGGCAGGGCAAAGATCCTCTGCCACATACACACGATCCCTCCTCAATATGTATGCATGTGTGTGTGTGTGGTGGTGCCAGCCAGGTTCCTCTTGTCACCACAGCTCCACACTCCCCTGCATGTGTCAGCCATGCTCACTGAACAATGACTTGTCACAAAGCATGTCACCAACAGCCTTCCTGTACAGGTCTGGTCATATACACAACAGTGTACAAAGCTGTACACTTGTACTACACTGCCATGCTCTCACCTTGACCAACAGGTCAAGGCACCACTATAGAATTTTTGTAGGACTGACATGACCCGAGTCACAATGGAAGCCGAGATATTGAAAAGGTGACATAAAAAAGAAACAAAGTATATATTGTGAATGTAACACAGTAGTAAGTGTTGCCATCTTATCAGCATATATCTCAGTGCTCCCTCTGCCACACGGGTGCACCACCAGGACACAGCACAGCACAGCAGGTACCAAGAGTTGTCCCCCAACCAAGAACAGAACAATGTTGCCACGGGGACGCAGGGTTCGCTCTACTTGCCTCTCATGGGAAATGAATCAATACTCAAATCAACAGACAAACAATGCTAATGTCACATGCTGGAGGTGGAGGTGGCTATGTGTGCCGCCGCCACCCCGGTGGTGGAGGCCCACCACCGGGGCACCACAGGCACACCTCAACACACTACTGACTCTATAGGGCACTGAACTGTTGGAGTGGCTGCAGGCACTGTGTGTGTGCAGCAGCAGCAGCAGCAGCAGCAGGGCAATTGCTACAGCGGTCTGATCTCTATCTGACCTCAGGCTGCCTTGACAGCCCTCACCTTAATGACTAAATGTATATTTGGCAGTTGGGTAATTAGGGAATATATGTGTGTGTGTGTGTGTGTGTGTGTGTGTGTGTGTGTGTGTGTGTGTGTGTGTGTGTGTGTGTGTGTGTGTGTGTGTGTGTGTGTGTGTGTGTGTGTGTGTGAGATGAGGATAGATATCAAAATGGTTGATCTACAGGTTGACTACTGTATGGAAACTAGATGCTCTTATCAAAATACCAGTACATACTTGGGCCTTAATGCTACATGGATAATGTTCCTGGTTACTTTCTCCTTAACTTAAGTGTCCAGCACAGATCACAGAGTCTGCAGCCATTTGTAGTGGAGTCACACACACACACACCTGTAGATTCTCTAAGCATTGGGTGGGTGTTACATGGTGGGCTGGTAGCGCCGGTGGGACCTGTGGGCTCGCTCCTCCCTGTCTCGTCTCCTCGCCCGCTCCTCCCTGCCAACACACACAGACAGACACATTACCAAAGTGATGATGCTACACATTCTCTCAACACACCACCACCACCACCACTATAGTATACAATCCCTCCATGCTTTCACAATTCTCCTTACTTTTCACCTGGTGCATGCAGACCAGCCACTCTTCACCAGTGACAAGCTGAACAAGCAAGTCTGAACACAGCAAGGCAGTGTGTCCTGCACCTTTGCCTTTCACTTACACTACACTGAACTGGACTTCTTTACTGTGTTCATTTCATTATTACAAACTACTTTAACCACCTACAGATTGAGTTTTAATGCAAGTGACAAAAGACTGAGAAATGTTTTTGAGGAGGAAATCAGTTGATATATCAAGATATGAACCTCTTGTACAAGGAGAGCTGTTCTCCCATGATGGCCCTGAACTGTACTACAACAAACCCAAGACATGCTTGTTCACTCGGGTCACTTGAAATGATTTGAGGCATTTTACAAGCAGTTAGTAAAGTGAAGTTAACAATTGATCATTCACCACCAGTCCTGCAGTGTGGGGAGATGGCCTGGTGGTGGCCAGCACACCCACACATGATGCACAGGAAGCACGGATGCACCACACGGAACACCCCTGTCTTGTCCACACACTCGCTGGACACTGGCATTGTGGAGTCTGGCACACTTACCTCCCACACACACACACACACACACACACACACACACGAGGTAACACTCTTGCCTGTTGATTGGCTGTACTATTGACATCTGCATAACCAAATACCTTACAAATGAAGAGGTTTGGGAAAGATTCCAGTCAATTTACTGAACGTTTCAAGAGACTATCACGTGCATTATCCAACAGACAAAAGCTTTCCTCGGTGGCAGTGTTACCATATCCACTCTCCCTCAGAATGGTGAAACTTGTGTGCCAGTCTCCACAATGCC
This sequence comes from Callinectes sapidus, assembly GCA_020233015.1. Classification (NCBI taxonomy): domain Eukaryota; kingdom Metazoa; phylum Arthropoda; class Malacostraca; order Decapoda; family Portunidae; genus Callinectes; species Callinectes sapidus. The sequence continues at coordinate 9,273,559 of CM035204.1, forward strand.
AGGAGAGTGTGGTGTGGCCGGGCAGGAGAAATGGACACGGGACACTGGTCTTGACGCATTAGTGTGCAGCGTGGCAGGTTTGTTAGTAGTTAAGGAAAGGAAGCAGTGTTGTGGTAGTGATGCACTCTGCTACCTCTTAAATTATCTTGAACTATAACTGATGACCCTTGAAATTCATCAAGCATTTCACCGGACAAGGTTAAAGCTGATACAATTAATGAGTCTCAGGAAATCAGTGAAGAAGCAGCAGCAGCAGCAGCAACAGCAGCAGGAGTGACACACAGCAGAGGCTGCCATGTTCTCGAGACACACCAGTCAACAGAAGTGACACAGCCCAATAAACTGTCTCACACAGACGGCAAGGAAGGTACAGACAGACAGACAGCGATACAGACAGCACCACCACCACCCAAGCAACACTCCTGCAACACTAGTGATCAACTCTGGTTAGTGACACGGCAACTCAAAGGCAGTGTGGGGAGGACCAAGAGGAAAGCAACCAGTCACTCTTATGGACTTATGTGACAATGAACTTAATGCAACCTTGAAGTGAATGGCAGTGAGGCAGTGAGGTAATATCTGCCAGGGAGCAAAGGGCAGGCACAGCACCTCAGATGTCCCACACTATCCCTGCCAACACTGACATCACTGCCAAGACATCCGCCACTAACAAATGCCTGTATTCTTAAACACTTTGCTCTCTCACCATCACTATTTTCAAAGGCTCTATTTGAAGATAGTCGTGTTTTTAAGGATATTCATATGGCTTTGCTGATGAATTGGCCATTTTTAGTTTATTATAATGAGAAACTGTCTTGAAAACTGAAGTACTTGTCTCTGCAATCTTGGAGAATTACTGTGGTGAGAGAGCAAAGTGTTTAAGAATATGGGCCATAATGGGTTGGTGCAGTTCCTCTCGCCTTCCCCGACACAGCCAGACAAAGGAGCCGCCACCTTTACCAGGTAACCCGTAGCCTTGGAGGGTTTACCTGGAACCTGCAGTGATGGACAGCATAGGTCGGGATCGGCTCCTGTATCTGAAAGACATACACCTCAGTACCCCACCCTGCCTTGCCTCGCCTCGCCTCCACCTGCCTCACCCCACCCTGAATTTTTTGTTATGTAAAAGAGGGAAGCTGGCCAAGGCAAACAAAAACAGTTAAAATAAAAAGCCCATTAATTTGCCAGTCCCCTTAACCCCTTCAATACTGGGACGCATTTTTACCAAGAGTTTTAGGCATGATTAGACGAGTTTATTGACATTAGGAAGGGTCTATGGAGGTCAGAAGATTTATGGTCAGAGTCTTCACTGTTTCAATCACTACACAAGTTTCTGAAGTTGTATAAAACTGGCCAATAGTAACCACAATGAATATGAAAATGCATCCCAGTACTGAAGGGGTTAAAGAACAGAAGAATTAACTGAAAGTCCAGGACAATACTACAATATTTATGGAATGCTGCTTGAGATGCTTTGTAAAGGATGGATTGGTAAATGTGTTGCTTCCTTTAATGTTATAACTAAAGAAAATGTAATTAAAATTTGTGAGATTCCAAAATGCATTACAAGTTTTTACAGAACAAAAGAGATAATTTACAATCTGCTAAACTCAAAATGCATTACAAGTTTTTTTTTTTTACAGAACAAAAGAAATTGCGATATGAAAAAAAAAACATGCATGCTGAAGTAAGGCACCACCAAAAATTAAAAAATATCTGACAACATTCTTTACAACACACACACACACACACACACACACACACACAAAAGAAAAAAAAGACCAAAAAAATTCCACAAAGTAAAAACTACAAAAATACATTTAACACCACTAAGACACACACATCAACACCAACACTACTTAACACCACAGAACACCCTTAAAAACACCACCAACACATACCCACACTGACACAAGACAAACACAACACCACACACACACACACACACACAAGTTGGAAGTTATTGACAATGATGAACAACTGCATAAGGGAAATATGAGATTCAAAATGATACAAGAGGACATTCACTGAAACTAAGGAAAGGACAATGCCTAAAGGACACCAAGAAACACAGCTTTCCACAGAGGAGCATTGAAACCTGGAATGATTTAACACAACCAATAATAACACCAACAAGTGTGCACAAATTCAAAGAAAGATTAGAGGATAAAGGAGGAGGATAAAAGAAAGGAGGATAAAGGAAGATACAAGAAAGAAGGATATAGGAGGAGGATAAAAGAAAGATTAGAGGAGAATAAATAAAGACAAAGAAAGATTAGAGGAGGATAAATACAACAAAATACACACCTGGAGGAAGGAGAAGAGGAGTAGCCAATAGCAGGGGCATCGGAGACTCTGTGGGTGTAGGCAGAGGGCGGTGAGGTGTGTCTGGCGCGGCGATAGTCAAGAGAACGTCCTCGCCCGGGCATGCCTTGAGTGCGGTGGCGGAACTCGCGGTCAAACTGTGGGGCTTCCTCTGCGAGGGTAAGGCACGGTGAGGAGGAGGAGGAGGAGGAGGAAAATGGGATACAAAGAGAGGCATGACACAGTGATGAGTTATGACAAATTACTAATGAAATAACAAGGGAAGTAAGGAGAAAAATGTGGTGAGAGAGATGAAAAACTGACAATGAAAGGATATACATACAAGGGAAATCAAATGAATATCTTCTAGTTTTATGTAAGAGGGGGGAGTTGGCCAAGGGCAACAAAAACAATGAAAGTAAAAGGTCCACTAATTTTGCCAGTCCCCTTAATTAACCTGTCAGCTGCGACATAGCTTCCAGAATGCATTAGTTATTTTGAATTAAGTGCAACATCTCTGTGACTACTTTATTTAAGAGGGAGGTTTTAAGACATTTATCTCTGAGTTATGGCTAATTCTTTTCATCTTTAACCTGTTGGCTGTGGCACCCTAATTTCTCGATGTCCCTGTGGTGTGCAATTCTTTTGTCCCCTAAATCATAATTTTCCTCTTATGATCTCAAAGAGCACATTAAAATATTGATGTACACCAAACATGAGCTCAATATTTTCCCTCATTTTGTTGTGGTGATGATTTCAAGTTAGGTCTGCAGTTTTTTTATCCCCACAAAAATAAATTTTTTCCTTATAATCTGAAAGAACACATTAAAAGTACAGATGTACACCAAATGTGAGCTCAAAATTTATCTTTGTTCAGCTGTGGTGATGATTTGAGAGACAAAATGAAGACACCAAGAATAAAATAGAAAGAATAAAGAAACAAAACTCTCTCTGTCTCTGTCTCTGTGTCTCACCTTCATCCAGATTGATAAACTCTTGCCGTTCCTCCATGTTATCCTTGGACTGTTCCCTCTCAATGATGTGGGAACGATCGCCAATGTGGTGACCAATTGCCATCTTGCGAGTGCCGGTCCGCGAGTCACTGATGGTGCGGCGCGTCTCCCTCACCCCCCCTGGGACGCCCGTGGTGGAGGAGGTGGCCTGGTACACCTGTGGGAATGTGGAGGAGATTACTACCTGGCTGGCTGGCTGGGTGGGTGTGTGTGTGTGTGTGTGGGTTTCCTCTGCCTCTAAACCCGAACCATATATATTTTTTTTAGTTTGCCCGAAAAGTTATGGCTTAAAAAAAGGCTAGCCGTAACAAACAAATTATATATTATGCAAACAAAATGTATATAAAATGGCTATGAATAAATTTTCAAATGTTCATAATAAATCCTTTGAAAATGCTTTATTCTCTAATCACAGCTATTTTTCAAGACAACAGAGGTGATTAATAGAATGTTCAAGTGTTCCTTCAGTTAATAATGTAAAATCTTGCCTCTAGAACCATAATAACACCTTTGAAAACACTTTATTCTCTCATCACAGCTATTTTTCAAGATAACAGAGGTGACTAGTGGAATTTTCAAGTGTTCCTTCAGTAAATAATGCAGAAATCTTGTCTTGCTTCCTGTACAATTGTTAAAATGCCTTAAAAACTTGTGTCAATTTAAATACAACCTTTTGAAATAGTGGAGGTGAAGCACAGAAGTATTTGATTCCTTTGGTACTGGGATGCATTTTTACCACAAGTTTTGGGTGTGATTAGATGATTTTATTGACATTTGGAAAGGTGTATGATGGAAGTCAGAAGATTAATGGCCACAGTCTGTACTATTTCAATCCCCACAAAGTTTCTGAAGCTGTATAAATTCACAAATAATAAGGAGAACTTGATCTTTAAAGGGGACTTGTAAATTAGTGGGGTTTTTATTTTCACTTTTTTTTTACCTTTGGCCAATTTCTCCCACTTAAAAAAAAAAAAAAAAAAAAAAAACTAACTTAACTCTCTCACTGCAAAAGGAGACAATTAACATGAATAACAGCAATGCATCTTAAGAACAGACATGAAAATCCACCCTAATATTGAAGGGTTTAAGAATACAAGTCACAGCTACAGAGACAAGGAATATGAGATGAGGTGAGGTGAGGTGAAGTGAAATGAGGTGAGGTGAGATAAAGTTAAGTGGAGGTGAAATGAGATGAGATGAGGTAAAGAGAAATGAAAAGAAGTGAGGTGAGATGAAGTAAAGTAAGGTACAGAGGAGTGAAGAGAAGTGAAATGAGGTGAGGTTAGCTGAAGTGAAGTGAAGTGGAGGTTAGGTTAGGTGAGATGAAGTGAAGTAAAGTGAGGAAGTAAAATGAAATGGAGGTTAGGTGAGGTGAGATGAGGTGAAGTGAAGTGAGATGAGAAGTGAGGTGAAGGAAGGTAGAGTGAAGTGAGGTGAAGTCAAGTGAGTTGAGATGAAGTGAAATGAGGTGAAAAGAAGTGAGATGAAATAAACTAAAGTGAGGTAAAGTGAAGTGAGTTGAGATGACATGACATGAGTTGAGATGACATGACATGAGTTGAGATGACATAACACACACATAGACTGACCTGAGGCTTGCCATCTGGTCCAGTGGTCATTGTCATCACTGAACTACTGCTGTACATGTGACAGTTGGTAGTACCCTGAGCCATGTGGTC
>CM035204.1:9307151-9317498 GCA_020233015.1 Callinectes sapidus
GAGAGAGAGAGAGAGAGAGAGAAGGTGCAGTCGCCCGTGGCTGTCGGTAACCAGTTCTCTTGTTGACGTCCAGAATTCGGTCCCCTGCAGGTGTCTGGCCTCAGGGGTTATGCTCCTTAACTTTAAACCTCTGCGCCTCAACCCTTTCCTGTTACACGTACTACTATATCAACCCCCCCCTCTCTCTCTCTCTCTCTCTCTCTCTCTAGTTGCTGTGCTCTGTCTTTCCACCTCCCACCTCCCACCGCCTTGCTCTGCTTCCCAGTAACCACGCTGCATCTGGCCTACCTCACCTGAGCCTTCACTGTTGCTATTTAGGTATTCTTTTATTCCTCTCTTCTTTCTTACTTGTTCTCTGTATTATATCTAACCTTGTTTAATTTCTCACTAACTATCGTCTTGCCTTGACCGCGCTGGCCTGACTCACGCACCACACCTCTCTCTACTGTTGTGTTTCCCTTACCATGTCGCCAACAGACCCTTCCCTTCCATCCTTCCCTGCGACTTTCATCTCACCGCCTTGTTTTCCCTTTTCTCATCCTTTTCCTCTCTTTAAATATTTTTGTTTCTCTTTACCTGTCCTGTATATGTATGTTTGGAGTGTATGTCTGTCAAGTTTCGATCTCTCTCTCTTTCTCCTTGCTTCTCACTAGTGGTCGCTCCCCCGCGGTGCTAAGGGCAGCAGGCGGGCAGAAGGAGGGTGAGGGAGCGGCGCCCTGTAGCGACGAGAAAAATAGAGACCTGGGTACCCCGTGTTGAGGGACTTCTGTATGCTTGTTCCTTCACTTCCATTGATGTCACTCACTTTTGGGGGCCTTTACCGCTCTCTCTCTCTCTCTCTCTCTCTCTCTCTCTCTCTCTCTCTCTCTCTCTCTCTCTCTCTCTCTCTCTCTCATCCCTTTTTTTCACCACTCCTCACTTATCTTCTTTCTCTCCTTATCTATTTATTTCTCTCTTCGTTCTCCTCCTCCTCCTCCTCCTTCTCCTCCTCCTCCTCCTCCTCCTCCTCCTCCTCCTCCTCCTCCTCCTCCTCCTCTTCTCATTTCCTTCTGCTTTTGTCCAATGATTAGTTCTTGAAAGGCGCATCCGTATGTGGTAGATAAGTCACACACACACACACACACACACACACACACACACACACACACACACACACACGGACACAGACACAGCAAAAGACTGGAACAGAAATAAGAGAAAAGGGAGGAGAAGAAGAAAAGGGTAGAGGGAGGAAAGGAGGAGGAGGAGAAGGAAAGGGGTAAGCAAAGGGTATAGAGAAACAGCAGCTGTTAAGGCGGGAAGGCTTCTGCTCTCTGTCCCACAAAAAGGAAGGTTCCTTTGTTTACCTCTCACCACTTTTCCTTCGCCCTGGGCCAACCGAGTCCCGGGGGCGCGGGAGGGGTCGACCGGGCTTCCTGGAGGGGGTGGAGCGGGGCAGGGCAGATCAGACCCAAGGTGGTGGTGGTGGTGATGGTGGTGGTGGTGGTTGTAGTGGCAGTGATGTTCTCGTATGTTTTTTGTTGTCTTAGAGAGAGAGAGAGAGAGAGAGAGAGAGAGAGAGAGAGAGAGAGAGAGAGAGAGAGAGAGAGAGAGAGAGAGAGAGAGAGAGAGAAAGAGAGTATTTTCACATGATTTACAAAGGAAAAAACAAACCTCATTCGGCGGGTTAATCTGCGTTTGTCGAGCGTCTGTCCTCAACCTGCCACTGCTGTTCAATATTATAGTGAGCCACGCGGGAAGGAAAGGAGCGTGGCAGGGTGGAGGCGCAGTGTGGGTATGGAGCGTTTCTACCTTGTGTTAAAGGAGTTTCCATCTTCTTTATCTATTAATGTGATTACTATATGCTCTCTCTCTCTCACCTTTTTATATCTCTTCCATTGCAGGTGATGAGATTCTCGCTGTGAACGGGCGCTCCCTCTCCGGCCTGAGCCACGCTGAAGCCATCGCCGTGTTCCGCTCCATCCGCGCCGGGAAGGTCATCATGCACGTGGGGCGCCGCACTGCCTCATCCTCCAGGTAAGCTGTGGTGGTGGTGGTGGTGGTGTTGGTGGTGGTGGTGGTGGTGCGTTACTGATCTCCAAAGCAAGGCAGTAGTGTGTGTGTGTGTGTGTGTGTGTGTGTGTGTGTCATACGTCTGTTCTGCTCAGCCTCTTTTTTTGTTGTTCCTTTTGTTCTCGTCCTTTTCAGTTCCCTTATCCTTCATCTTTATCTCTTCTTCTTTCTTCTGCTCTACTATTTGTTCTCCTCCTCCTCCTCCTCCTCCCTTTCCTCCTCCTCCTCCTCCTCCTCCCTTTCCTCCTCCTCCTCCTCCTCCTCCTCCTCCTCGTCACACAGGGTAACGGGCCCTGCTTCCCACATCCCCTGTCACCACCTGGCTGACCCTGGCGTTGGCTGCAGGGAGGTCTTAGTCACTGCGGTACAAACAAGCCGCCAAATTATACTGATTTTCCTCTTTAGTTGGTCAGTCCTTGTCTTTAAATAAACTTATATCCCAAATTTACATTGCTCTCTCGCTTTTTTATCTATTTTTGTTTCATATGTATTTGAAATGGTGGAGTAACTATTAATAATGTTGCACTTAAGCTCTCTCGTGAAGGATTTACTTTGCTTGGCACCAAATTTTCAGTACTGGGACACATTTTTTTACCAAGAGATTTTTTGTGTGATCAGACGATTTCATTGAGAAAGGTTCTATGGAGGTCAGAACATTAATGGCCAAAGTCTGTACTGTTTTAATCCCCATATGAGTTTATGAAGGTGCATAAAATCGCCAGATAATAGGCAGAATGAAAATAAAAACACGTCCCAGTACTGAAAGAGTTAAAGAAGCATCCTATCCCACAAAAGGATCAAATTTCCCCCCTTTTCTCTAGATTGTACAATACAAAATGCGCAGCTTCTAACCTTCCCACCAATATGAATACACAAGACGTAGAAAACAGCGCGGCCTTCAATGTCTCCAGTTCTCCGTTACGCTTTCTGCCGCCCAGACACAATCTTCCAAATCACACCTTTTTATAACCTCCCACCTCCCACCTGCTCCTCCTCCTCCTCCTTCCTCCACACGCTGCACCCTTTACCTCGTGGCATTATGAGAAGAATAAGCATTTTACCATCACTCATACGAACTGTGATTGAAGTATCGTATTAAACAGTCAGTATTTTTTTCACCTCTTTTTTTTTCTACCGTCAGAAGTTGATGACCTTGTAGAAGAACCTCTCTCGTTCCCAACCTGACCAGCATACTCGTAGGTCCACCAGTCCACCACTCCCTACTTTGCCCTTCCCCCTCCCCCCTTAAACCCTCAACCGCCCCCCCCCCTTCAGTGTTAAAGGGACGCCTACACGCTCAGCTACTCCACGTCAAGCGAGATGAAGCCACAACCTTGCCTCGCTTCACGCCATCATCACTGTGTCACTTTCCGCCGCAGTGTTACATCACCTGCCTGCCATTACCTCACTTTTACCATGCACGCAGCCAGCCCCTATTCCTCGCGACACTTTCCTCTCTCATGCTCCCTCCCTGCCGAACACTTGCTACACCGTTTCGCTTATTCTTTTGTTTTTGTGAGGTAATAATTCATAAGGCTGTTACCTGCAGCTCTCATTCATGAAGCGTGAAATAACCGCATTCCTCTATCTTGTGTCTTGTTAACCATTCGTGCCTCGCCATTGTCGGTAAAAACATTGCACTCGTATCACAAGAATTGAGTTTTATTTATTTTTTTCTTTTTACTCTTTTCTCTAGAAGTGGATTAACTTCTTTTAAATTTCTTATGAATCAAGAAAACTGAAGAGAAAGTCTATATTGAAGGATACTTATATAATAGCTTATCTTTTTCCAATAATAGTCCAAGTAGAACTATCCCTTCTTTTTATGTAAGAGGGAAATACGAGAGTCTGAAAAATAGCCCCACCAAAGTGACAGTTCCCAGAGCAAGGCCAGAATGAATGATAGAGTGTTTCTGTGTATGATTTCACGATTTCTAGTGTTTCCTGCATTATCCTTTGCTTGTGAGGTGTATACTCTCTCTCTCTCTCTCTCTCTCTCTCTCTCTCTCTCTCTCTCTCTCTCTCTCTCTCTCTCTCTCTCTCTCTCTCTATGCTGTCACAAAAGGTTTCCTAGCGCTGTTGCTCATTAGTTTAAGTTTGGGTGTCTAACTTGTGTTCTTTCCTTCCTTTCAGGTCCTCCAAATCGAAGTCTTGTGATGAACTTGATAAAATGGAATAGAGGACTTGGCCACCACTGCGTTTCCTGCCCACCTCTCGCCTCCCTACCTCTTACGGCGTGGTCTTGCTCTCCTTACTGGTGGTTCCTGATGGGTGGCTTGTCTGTGGGGTTACGGGGAGCCTCACTATAAGGTACACGGCCACACAGAGGTTCTCAAGTTTGTAGGTTTTTTTGGATGGTTTTCTTGTCCTAAAAATCCATCTTAACCTCCCGAGATTGATGTGCTTCAGTCATTATCTCGTCAGCAGTACATTTGAAGCTGCTGATGAGATAATGGTTAAAATACGACACCAGTTTTGGGTGGTTAAGATGGATTTTAAGACTAGAAATTGGTCTAAGAAAGAGTTACATATTTAGGAATCTGTATTAATACGGGCCCAGCATCGTGGATCATCTGAGTACTGGTGGTGAGGCGGAGCAGCGAAGCAGTGGTGAGCGTAGTAAGACGAAAGAGAATTGAAGATGATAATTTTTGATGATCCGTAATGGTCAGTGCACTCAGACTACTGGAAACTGGTACTGATAAACAATAAGTCCCCAGAAAATGTTTCCCCAAGTGATGTGCTGAGAAAAGTGCGCTCATGGACACGCTTAACGAAGTGTTTTGTGTGTTGGGATTGTGTTGCAAGCTTTACCAAAAGGCTGCCGTGTCAGGAGTGTCCCTCAACAGTGTGCCCTGGGTGGTGCTGGGCGACGAGAAGATGCTGGCTGGCCGGCGAGTCTGCAGATCATAGAGTTGGGTTTCACTTGTGTGTGTGTGTGTGTGTGTGTGTGTGTGTGTGTGTGTGCGTGTGTGTGTGTGTGTGTTCGCTCGCTCCTATACAAATGAAGCTTGGGAGTGATTATTCCTTCTCAACCTTTCTCTCACTGCATGATGTTAAATTGTGTATATTATTGTTTAACCAAAAAACTTTATAAGATTAAATAATACTATACGAGATGTTCTGTTATGTAGCTTTTGTAGCTTTTACACACTTAAAGTAAGATTTATACAGAATGTTGTTAGAGTTCTTTTTTGTACACGTGTTTCATATGGAAGCTAACAGTGTCAGTGCTTTGGAGTGGTGCTGATGGACTCCTCCCTCGAGGCTGTGTCCCGGGGGAAGGGGAGAGGGAGAGAGAGAGAGAGAGAGATGGACGGATGCTGACATGTATTCCTTATAAATACTTTCCCTTTTCTGCTCTACTGTTGGTTCTAGTCTTACTTTTTACAGTTTTTACGCCACAATATATAATTATTTACAGTTGAAGCGCTGCATGTGATTTTATACCCTTCTCCAAAGCCTTGTATGTCCTGCCTGACTCTATATCACGTCACATTATCTAGTCCAACTGCCCAAATTTGGAGCTCCGCGACAGACAAACACCCACATTATGCATACAAGAGGCGTCGTGCCACTTCTGTCTGTCACAGGTACAAGTATTACAAAAAGTGAGTATCCACCCACCCTTTCAGCGCAGCGGCGGCGGTGGTGGTGGGAAGCGAAGGAGCGTTGAGGTAGCGGTGAGTTGGCGTCATAAGGTCCTCACGTGGCCGAGCGCTGGTGACGGGAAGAGAAGTCACCACAGCAGGAGAGCTTCAACTACCGTGTCCATGTTTGGGAATTGCTCCCTTCTTCACCTCGTGTTGGGGTGGGCGGGAGCTGAGGTGTTGGCCAGCCCCACGCCCACACACGCACACACACACACACACACATACACACTAAAGCAAGACGCTTAAAGGTACTAGATTGCCTATTTTACACCATTTACGCCTTTGAGTTGCGGCGCTGCGTACCCTTCCCTTCCTCTCCCGAGTGTCCTTGAGCCTCGGGACGCGTTGCTGGAGCACCTGACACACACACACACACACACACACACACACTCTCTCTCTCTCTCTCTCTCTCTCTCTCTCTCTCTCTCTCTCTGACCGAACACTGTCTCTCGGTCTTTACTACTCCAGCGCTCTGCAAGGCGTCAATTTGCCACATGACATTTAAGCTGCTTATAGTGGCGGGCCCCGAGGCTTCCTTTTTACCTCTGAGTTATTATTACTAGAGTGGATGTACCTTTGGTGCGGTGTACCTATCGAGGGAGTATTGCGTTGTATTGTTGCTGCTGCCTTTGCTGCTGCTCCTGGATACTGTTGCTGTTGTTGCTGACTGCTGCTGTTACTATAGTTCAAGATCATACTCATATGTTGTTAGCATTTTTCTTTCTCTTTTAGATGGAGATGAGCGGAATAATTGCCTCTGGTTTCAGTGTGGTGAGCCGTTTCATCATATTCATATCTGCCTTCAGAATTATTTTGTGCGGCTTTGTCCTGTGCGTATGTGTGGGAGCGGCAGTGAGGCAGGAGGGCGTGAGTGACCTTGGATGTGGTGAAACATGTGGTGACCGGCACTATGCGAGGCTCATCACGGTGGCATGAGTCTCCCTAACCATTGTTTTGATTCTATATTTGTATTTGTTTTACCGCTGAGGATCCCTCAATCTTTGCACACTGGGAGAAGCATCTGTTGTCTCGCCCCTCGGCCAAGGCCAAGGCCAGCCGGGGGAGGGCCGAGTGCTGATGGCCGAGCAGTGAGGCGGGGAGGCAGGGAGGGCGCTTGGTCGCAGCACCCAAGCCACCCATAGTACCGGCTAATAACACGCCCGTCGCTGCTCCGGCCCTCACACATCATTCCGCCGCCTGGGGGTGTCCAATGCCAGGAACCATTGCCTCACTCTGACCCCTGACTCCCCAGGCCAGGATAATTAGCCGCCACACAGAAGCTCGCCACAGCTGCAGGCTGACGGGGAGGGATTCCAATATTTCTTATTCTTAAATAAAATAGAATATATCATGTTGCAGAACATATCTAACGAATAATAGTGATGCATCGCCATTATTTTTTATCCCTTCAGTTAACACTCAAACTTGTAATCTGGGGCGGTCTAGCCACTGGAAGCAGGTTCCCTCCTGTTGTTAAATGAATATATTACTGCGCTGTCAATTACCTTACCACAGTCAGTGTGATGTTTTGGAAAAATTGTCCGATCCAAATAATATGTACTGCGTGATTTCCAAAATTTGTGTATGATCATTATTATTATTACTTCTATTATAATTTTCGTAGTGTTACTGAGCGCCCTGAAATCATGACGAAAATGAAAAAAGAGATTGCATGAGATTACACACTTAATATACGAGGCCAATTCGCCTTGCCGTGTTGTCTGGTTGTTCACGAGCTGTTGATATCTCACATGGAAGACAGACAGACAGAGAGAGAGAGAGAGAGAGAGAGAGAGAGAGAGAGAGAGAGAGAGAGAGAGAGAGAGAGAGAGACGGTGACCAAAGGCAAGAGGAGAGCGGGAGAGGAACGTAAAAAATACATATACAACCTGCTGCATTAGTGGCTGTCATATCTTCAACGCAACAAGAAGCCACATCAAAGAAAGTAATGCTATAGAAACAGTGGATGAGATGAAAAAGGGAAAATGCTTTATCTGCTGAAAATTATAAAGAAAGTAATAACAACAATGATAATAACAGTAATGATATAGAGATGAAGGAGAAGAAGAACAAGATGAAAAAATAGTACAAGAAAATTGAGGGTGAATGTCAAAGAAAATATGTTTTGGGGCATAGCCTAACAACCCAAGAAACATCCAAGCAAACCTTCTATAAAATGAATGCCTGCTTGAAAGAAAGACGTCTTAAATGATAGATAAGAAAAAAATAATAGCAATAAATCAATAACTTAAGAGCGATGTGATGGAGTACAAATGCATCACCACCTCAGTTCCCTTTCCCCCGCGTCACTGCTCACCACAACACACGGCCATGGCTACAGCACACGGTATACGGCAGCTGGACGAGAATAAGATGGAGAGAGGCAATAATTGGATCTGTTCCCCGAGGTGACGTGAGTCCCTGGTACACTTCCTTTGTTGCGGTGGTGGTGGTGATGGCTGTGGTGGTGGCGGTGGTGGTGGTGCGTCATCTGGTACTCGATGAACCTTCCCTCCTGTCCTCGTCCTGGCGCAGTTTCCAACCATCCTGCCGGCTCCACCACCACCACCACCATAGGCCTGAGTGAATGGGTGACGAGGCCTAGCGGTGTTTATGGGCCAGCTGTGGGTGATGATGAAACACAAGACTCACAGCAGGACAAAGACGTAGCATAACAAGGCTCAACTTCTTATCTTGATGAATCGCACATATACAACCCAACCCACCGACTCGTTCAGTAGCCGTGAGAAAGAATAAGTCTCTCTCTCTCTCTCTCTCTCTCTCTCTCTCTCTCTCTTCCACATGCTACCAATGTATCGTATCTACATACTATATCTGAATATCATTTTACTTATACTAATACGTATTTCTCTTGCCATTTTACTACGCATATTAACATAGGTTATTGAGAATGGTTACATGTAAACTCTAATACGTTTCTTCTAACCGGTATTAAAGGTAAACCCAATGATATACTTAAAAAGAAAAAAGTTAGATATCAAACACTGCCCATCACTATAGATAGGCTACCGTGAGTTGCCACAGAACGGTATGAGTTGCCAGCTGTAGCCAGACAACACCGTGAATGCCAAGTTAAACTGAGGTGCCTTTGAGTTTCTTCTTTATTTGCTATCTTTTCTCATCAGAGGTAATGGGAGAAGTTTGTGTAGTTACAGGGCTAGGTTGTGGTAAAAAGACCATGGCCACGGTAGGTTTGAGTATGATAAGTGTTTAGGACAAAAGTATAGCTCTACGTGACATCCGACTATACGTATATCATATGCACAAATTTCTAACTTATAATTAGAAGGATTAGTGATTTATAATTACTAATATAAAAATTTGGTAATCATCGGAAATGGAAATAATGGAAATGAATCATCTTAATGTTTTGTTTTGATTAATTTTCATACCGTTATACTCGAATACAAGTTTCCCGCCAAAATAGCAGCCGAACCAATCAGCTGGCGCCTGGCGGGCTGACGCTAGCCTGGTGAAAACAAAGTATTTATTGTGTGTTTTGGTGTTTAAATAAGGACTATTTAAGCTGATTTCGATGGCACAGCTTAAGGAGTGTTATAGAGTGACTGGACAAGGATATTAACACCGTGACATGCAGTTAAGGAGAAGTTAAAGAGGTTCTTCCCGGAGTTGGTAAGTGTACCTCTGCTTTGTCAACACTCCCATTGTTTGTGTGTTATTATATTTAAGGGTTTGCCCGTCTGAGCTTCTATGATTCACTCAACGGTATTGGGAACCATTTCCAAAGGTAGGTACGCCTTGCTCAGGGTTCAGGACTATAGATGTTTATTGAGAGAGAAGTGAATGTTTGGCTAGCCTCCCCAACACCTTCTACAAACAAACATTGGAGGTGGTATGGGCCCGGGAACTCTCAGAGTGAATGTGTAATGTGGTAGGAACGAATATAAGAAAAACGATAAATTTTTACAGTCTCAAGTTGCCTTTTCCTACCCTTCCCATCTGTTAGAGCTTTCCATACTGAGTAATTTGATCCCCATATGTAACTGGCGCAAATAAATTATAATGGCACTACCGATTTTTGAAGATTTACCAAGTTTGCGGGACGCGGGACTCCGACTGTCACCCGGCTACACCGCCTCGTGTTGTGTCTCGAATACAGACAGTACAGACTGTGACCATTAATTTGACCTTCATACACCCTTCCTAATATCAATAAAATCGTCTTATGTTACCCCAAAACTCATAGTAACAACGTGTCCTAGTACTGAAGGGGTTAGAATCCCTGTTTCCCTAACGCTGCGTCCCTACAACGGCCACACAGGCAACAGAGACCCCTGGAGGAGGTACTACGAGTGAGCCTTTGTTATGTAGAGGCCTTAACTGATGACGACGATGATGATGGTTAGATGAATTACCGCCTAGTGTGAACCCTCCTTGTTGGATGGATTGGACGAAGCTTCTGTGAGATGAATGAACTGTGTGGGTGATTAGTTTAGCAGAGGGTGCGAGGCATTCAGATAATAGGTGGTGTGGGTCATAATAATGGTGTAATGGTATGGGGGTCAGACCTTCAGGAGCCATTAAACTGACCGTAGCGTAACCCAACCTGAGCTGCGACCAGAGAGAGAGAGAGAGAGAGAGAGAGAGAGAGAGAGAGAGA
>CM035204.1:9394365-9408651 GCA_020233015.1 Callinectes sapidus
CTCTCTCTCTCTCTCTCTCTCTCTCTCTCTCTTGAAGGGCTTAATTCTTGCACAGTAGTATTGCGAGAAGACCTTAACTTAATTTTCTATATATATACAATTGATTAAACCCACCCACCCACCCACCCATACACACACACACACACACACACACACACACACAGGATGCTGCACTCAGACTGCTGTTTCATTCCTGGCGCCACTGACACCTAACCCGCTTCTCATCTTACTTGCTGCGGAAATGAAGAAACAGGAGGTGGAGGATGCTGGGTGGAAGAGAGAAAGAATTAAAAAAAAGATACGTAAAAAAAGATTAAGGAAAGTGAGAGAAAGGAGGAAATCAGGGAGGGAAAAAAGTGAGAACAGGAAGAGAAGAAGAGCAAGAGGAAGATGAGCATACCGTGTAATTACAGTAGAAGTTAACTGAGGAATTGAACAAAAGGAAAGCAAAGAGAGATGCAGGAAACCACACTAAGAGAGAGAGAGAGAGAGAGAGAGAGAGGGAGAGGGAGAGGTGAAGGTGACGGAGGTTGAGGAAGAGGTAGAGAGATGAGTTTTGAGGTGACGGTGTTAGGTGGTGGAGGTGAACAAGACAAGACATAAGATCTGGCGGCCATCACGAGACTGTTTCCACTCTATAGCGAAATACGAAAGATAGTGGAAGTAAAGAGATGATGTTAGCAATAAAAAAAAAAAAAAAAGAGGAAGAGGAGACGAAAAAAGAGAAAAGGAAAACAAACAGAAAGAAGAATGAAGAGTAAACGGAGAAAGAGAAAAGAGAGAAAGAAAAAGGAAGAGAAGAGAAAGAGGAACTTCGTGATAAGGAAGACCTAGAAGATATAGAAAAGATAATAACGGAGATACTAAAGGAAGAGGAGACAAAAAAGAAGAGAAAAAAGATACGGGAAGAAGAAAGAAAAGAAAAAAGGAAAAGAAGAGGTGGGGAAGGAAGGAGATGTAGAAAAAGAGAAAGAGAAGAATAAAAGGAAAAGAAAAGATGGAGGAGGTAGGAAATGTAGAAAAGAGAAAGATAAGAAATAGAAAAAAAAAGGAAAAGAGATGGAAGAGGTAGGAGACGTAGAAAAGAGAAAGAGAAGAAATAGAAGAAAAAATTAAAAGAGATGGAGAAGGTAGAAGATCCAGATAAAGGAAGAGGAGGAGGAAGTGGGTGGCTGCGTTGGCCTGCCCGTTACTTTGCTGTTGGGTGTCGTGAGTGTGGAGGCGCCTCTAATACTCCTCTGCTGCTCCTCCAGGCGATAATGACAGGGGCGCTCGTTCATCTCTAAGAGCGTGCAATTATCCCCTAAAAGCAGCCAGTCTCTCCGTCGCCCTGCTCCGTGACATGAGGCAAGGTCGAGGTTGCCGTGACTCGTCTTGAGCTTCGGTGACAAGACGCTTTTGCTCCGTGACACCACATCGCTTCTTTCTCCTCCTCTTGTTGTTTGCTTATAATAAAGGCTAGCCAGAACAGTGCTTCCTTATGAATAGATTAAAGGCTAGCCAGAACAGTACTTCCTTATGAATAGATTTTTTTTTAATATATATATTGTATGGCTATGAATAAATGTTTCTAAATGTTACTCCCATCTTTTCAGTTTCTAGTGCCAGAGTGAGAACGTTTATGCATTGCTGAGATGGGAGATGCTTCTAAAGGGGTGTTTTTACGAAGTGACGAGGGTTTTCTAGTTTTTTTTTATTCTAGTGATAGATTAGGAAACTTTCTGCATTATTGAGATAAGAGATGCTTTGAACCCCTTCAGTACTGGGACGTGTTTGTATATTTACTGTGCTTACTATTTGGTCATTTTAAAACAGCTTCAGAAATTCATTTAGGGATTAAAATAGTAGTGGCCATTAATTCTTCTGACCTCTATACACCCTCCCTAATGTTGATAAAATAATCTATTTGTACCCGAAACTCCCAGTCCCAGTATTGAAGGGGGCTTAAGGGGTGTTTTAATTAAGTGACAAGAGTTTTCAAGTGTTTTTTTCAGGTTCTTGTAACAGATGGCAAACCTTCTATATTACTGAGATGAGAAACGCTTTTCAAGGGTTCTGTTTGAAGTGGCAAGGGTTTTCAAGAGTTTTTCAAGTTGCAGTGACAAATTAACATACCTGTATTACTAAGAGAAGCACTTGTAAGAGGCTCTAGTGAAGCGATCAGGTTTTGAGGGTTATTTATAGTTCCAGTGATAGATAGAGGCTATAGTTGAAATTATTAAAGATGTTTTAATAATTCTAGTGACAGATTAGCAACATCTCTGTATTGGTGAGAGGAAAACACTTTTTTGAAGTGATTTAGGAACATGATACATAATGCAAAACCATATAACGTCAATGACAAAAAAGAAGAAGGAAATTATACAAACATATATAATGAATAATTTATTGAAGCGATGTAAGACAAAATTCTTCAAAAGGCCACACGTTATGTCAAGGTTTTTGATTCTGCCTTGCTAACATTTCCAGCACTGATTCCATATTGTCTTCATTTTCCTCCCCATCCTCCTCCTCTTCCTCACCGTCTCTCATGAAGGTGTCCCGAGGTACTCCAATGCGTTCATGTTCCCACTCCGCCCCCACAGCACACGAGAGGAGGCGCTGGATGTTACGCTCCTCTCCTGACCCATATATGTACCCATTGGCCTTATCAATTGCCTGCAAAGATAATAACAAATGAAAGATATGCAATAATTAACTATAATCTTTACTAAGACAAGGAGGCGCTGGATGTTACACTCCTCTCCTGAGCTGTATGTGTACTCATTTGTCTTATCAATTGCCTGCCAAGAAAATAACTAATAAATGAAGGATAAACAATAACAAACCATAATCTTTCCTCACAATATTCAGTGCAAACTTAACCCCTTCAGTTCTGGGACACATTTTTTTTTAGTTTTTGGTGTGATTTCATGATTTTATTGACATTAGAAAGACTTTATGGAGGTCAGGAGATTAATAGCCAGAGTTTATACTATTTTAATCCCCATATGAGTTTCTGAAGCTGTATAAAATCAACAAATAACAAGCAGAATGAATACCAAAATGCATCCCAGTACTGAAGGAGTTAAACAGCTCCGAAGTACTGAAGGGATTAATCATTCAAGAACCACACACAAATAAAAACAAAAAAAAACTAAAAGCTAAAAGTAGGAGTAACATAAACAGGTGCCTTGCATAACAAATTAACCTCGAGACAAACCTTCATAGCACCAAGTAATGTTGAATGGCTCTCCACGCTGACAGGAAGGAAGGAAACCAGTGAATAGTCTGTCACCACTTCTGCCATGGCCTTGTTCAGTTTGTGGTACTTTCTGGTGCCTGGAGCATCACTAAGGTAGTCCAGTAAGTAGTCCAGGTCCATGACTTCAGTGTAGAAATCCAAACCCATATCCAGACTACCATATTTCTCGACTGCATCCACCTGCCAGTCAGTAAATGAGAATTGTAATTGTAATATGGGGGGAACGTGTGTCGGGCAGCAGGGGCCAAATGGTACTATTGGGAAAGTAGAGATTAGGAAGGTAGAGGGGTGGAGTTAGATGAGATAGAGGACATTAGCAGTAGATAGAAAGGCTATAAGAGCAGTGAGGGAGAAGTGACGGGATTCAGTTAGTATGTCAACAAAGTAAATGAGAAGACACGAACACTGTAACATTTCATTTCTTTCACTTAGCTGCTAACTCTGACATTAATGAAGATATTCATTCATTCATGCAATCTTAGAGAAAACCAACTCGAGAAAATTCATTTAACTATTCGTCTAAATAGGTTTACTGAGCGACTGGTGAAAATGGCTTGGCTTCCCAGTCTCAAGTAATACATTTGATGTACGAGTCCATATTTTATTTTATCATAAGACTGTCAAATTTACCCCAGTAATGAGATTTATGTCATTAAAACCTGGACAATCAACAGGAATATTACAAAAGGAAATGACAATGCATGCAGATGAAACCTTACCTTTGATAGTATGTTAACAGTTGGCAGCTCCATCATCAGCATGCTATTTAATGTCAGCATGACAGCAGAAATATATTTGCCTGTAATAGCAAAACACAAAAATATTAGACACCAGTTTATAGAACGTCAACAATGTTTTCCTGAAGAATCTTTCTGGTATCTTCATACCCTAAGTCAGTTGCTTTACAATTGGATTTTCAGAAACCAATTATAATTGTATATCAGGAAATACCTGTACACAGTACCTATGTGCAACCAAGATAACTTTAGGCATATCTGTTATAACCATCTCTTACAAGTGAAAGATTAAAGATAGATGATAAATGAAAAAAAAGTGTCA
Organism: Callinectes sapidus; assembly: GCA_020233015.1. Lineage (NCBI taxonomy): Eukaryota > Metazoa > Arthropoda > Malacostraca > Decapoda > Portunidae > Callinectes > Callinectes sapidus. The sequence goes on from CM035204.1 coordinate 9,398,669, forward strand.
GTTTAGATAATCTGCCACAATCTATCTTTACGGGTATTTAGAAAAATGTCTCTTACCTGGATCATTAGCATAATGTGAGTCTACTAAGTACACTGTACAAAGACGTGCTCCCTCCTTCTCCAGGGCAGACAGAATACTGCGAACCATTGTGTGGTGGGAGTACAGCTCAGCCTGGAAAGTAAAGTTCTCATTAATGTGTATTCAGTTTGAAATGCAGTATAAAAATTTGGCAGATGAGAATGTTCAACTTGCATTGTAACTGACCAAGATGCACGGAGCACCTAAAATGATATTGGATAATTCTGACACGTGTGCCTCGACAAACTGTCTTGGGATTTCATGAAAGGAAAGATATCATTTTATGAAACATCTATGGAAAAATGTGCTTTGACTTTTACCTTTAAGGCACTGTGGAAATAAAGTCAAAACACAAACAAACAAATAGTAGAAAAGAAAACTTGATATTGTAGATACTTTGAGGAATGAAAGATGAGCAAAATCTCATTCAACTAATATTTCAATTATGATTCATTCTATATTGTGGACCATTTATGGAAAGTTATATTATGTTGACCAAGAGATTACCGTACCTGTCCTGGGAAGTCAAATATCAAATAGTGTTTTGGAAACTTTTTAAGCTTGTTGATTAGCCAAGACATATTGGCTTCCAAGAGTTCCATGCAGAACACCAGTGCTCCGTTGGGACCCACACCCTGCATGGCCATCACCTCCTCCACCTGGACCAGCTCCTGGATGTTTGCTGCTGCCTCATATGGCAATGCATCATTTGCTGGATCTGAAAAAAATGCACAATAAGTTCAAAACGTACCTTTAGATATACCACATTCTGCTCTCAGAGTGCCAACATGTACGAGTGCACAGCAGCAAGTAAAAGTTAATGTTTGCATGTGATATTCCACGAGCATCCCGTCTTCAACTTTGTGAGTTATGTATTTGTGGAAGGTAACATGTAACTCTTAGAAGAACATCTGATCTTGCTACTCTGACAACTTTATTTATTTGCAACTGATACTTGATCCAAAAAACTCCTTTGTTCAGTCCTTACATAAACTATCTAAAAAGAAAATCCAAATCTAAGTATTTTGACTACTCTAAGAACAATGCAGCTTTGATAAGAGAATCTGGCGTATGAAAGAGGGAGAAACTCACCAAGATTTATAACAGCTACCTTGCGGCCCAGACCTTGCAACATCCTGGCCATTGCCTTACAGTAGGTAGTCTTCCCACTGCCTGGTGGCCCAAGTACCACTTGGCCAAATCGAGTCTCCATTTTGCTGCACTAAAATGTTGAAAAAAATCAATGTAAGGTTGCCTAGTGAATAGAAAAAAAGAAAACAATATCCTCACTGGTAACATTTGAAAACTCATTTCTGATTCTCCACCTTGATGCAACTTTCCTAAGTGTATCAATAAGTCTCAGAACTCCTTTAGAAGGTTCAGATTTTAAAAGAAGTGGCAAATAACAGCTTACTTTGATAAAATAGATTGTTTTCTCATTCAGTTTAGCTTTGTTTTTCAATGTGAGAAATCTGAGCACCAATACCCACCTGGCTACCAACACCTTTTCTCCAGCAAAGCTTCTGCGACCTGAACAGTTGTGGAGCGGTCAAGGACAGGCAGGGTGAGGGATATCAGTAACGGCAGAGGTGTATCTAATTTCTCTGCCAACAATCGGATGGACTGTTCTGCCTCCTCTGAGTCCACACCAAGCAGACACCTGTCAAGTTTATGAGCAAAACTTTAATATAATTGTGCTGTGATTTAATCCCAGCCGTCAATACACAGAAATTAGTGTTACAATATATTTACATGCCAAGTCTGTGTATGTTAGGGACGGATAAGATACGGACGGATAATAAGGACCCGTTTACAGGCTAAAATCAACATAATTGCAGCGCAAGCATTTTGTGACCTTACCTGAAGTGGTAACACTGCAAGAAAAAGGCACAACTGTTGCCAGACATATTGAGGCAGTTGGGGACCACACATCAACACTAGTGCCATAAATTTCTTAACTTTGTACTAGGTAGCATATGTATTTTCTCATTTTATCCTTGATAGTTACTGTTCACAAGTAACACTTCACTGGTCTAGTATGTTGACTTACTTTATGGTAAAGATGGTTAATGCCTTGGCAGAGGAGGTGCCCTTGTCCTGTGAGGATTCCTGGTGGACACTGAAGAGGTTACCAATCTTCCCACACTGACTAACTGTTACAAAGATCCGATTGCTGAAAGATAATGAATCGATATCACAAACTGATACTTATATAGATAAAATGGTTAAGACTAAATGAAAAGAAGCAAATTTACGTCACAGTCACAATAAATGACTAAGTACATTAAACAAGGCTCACCTGTACACCAACACCGCAAACTCCGTGTGTACACCATTGATCAACTTGGCAAAGACTTGAGAATGCGCTGAGTTGGGCCGATCTGGATTTTCCTTAAACAACGATGCCATACCAATCTGAGAGAGGAAATCAAAAGCCTTTAAATACATCCATGTGGTGCATATACAGTAAATTTTATAATATGCGAGCAAATAAAATCCACAACAAATGTGAGGTTTATGAGACTAGAGTTCAGTGTTGTTGGTAACCCTTCCATCCCACCCCACTAAGTTTTGGGGACTCACGGATTGGGTTTTTTTGAAAGGAAAGGACAAAACAGGTGATATTTAACAACTAGGGAAAGAATAACTCAACAGAATATGCAACTTTTTGGGGAAATTGTCTAAAAATCACAATTCCTAAAAATCTATGGATAAACTAAGGTAAATCTAACCAGAACTAACCTATCCTAACCTAACACAATATGAAATAGCACAGCAATATTTAATGAATTACCAAAGACCCAACAAAATCCGTCCCCACATTTAAAAAAACACCAAAGAAATGTCCTGCAGTGAATAATCTTACCACCCTGCATGTGTGTGATAGTTATACAGTAACATTAGCTTTACAATGAGTCATGGAGTCTATGTTACGTTACCAGAAGCGCTGTGCAGCCCCATAAACCACAACCGCAGCTGTCAGGACCTGTAGAAGAATAATTGTTGGTGTTGTAGTTGTTAGGGCAGCGAAGAGTCTGTGGAAGAATACAACTCACGCTTTCACCACCTTTACAACAGCGACCTTTTAAGTTTGTTTGGGAAAGGTGGTCTTATCTTGATCTTTTATTTTCAGTATGCCCAGCGCTGAAATCTGCCAATCTAGACTAGAGGATGTGAACAATTTCTCTCTCTCTTAATTTGATTTATACTATTGCATCTTATTAGAGTTGTTGGATTTTAAGGATGTGTGTATACCGTATGTGTGTACGATTATGTTACATACGGTATACACATCCTTATAATACAGCAAGAGTTAAATCTGAAGAAATAGCATATTATGAAAACAGTATCCATGTATCCATAATGACATGTATTTCCAAGTTCCTCTAGTAAGTTATTGATATCTTAAAAGGTGTTTTTAAGAACTTAAGAAAATGAGGGAAGCTGCAAAGGGCCATTACCTATTCCTGGCAGTCCCTAGATTTCATTATTCTAGCATTAGTTTGATATAGATCTCACATCATCTATTGGAAGGTACCGGACTAATCATCTCAGTAGCCTTTGAAAAGCTTGAATCGAAAGAAATTACCCATGAGAATCTGAACGTGTGGCATTAGTTCTTACAAGAGTGCAGGCAATTTAAGGATCTTGTTAGCGTGGACTAGACCTAAGGATACTTTTAAAATCCTTGAGTGGACCACGCACAGGAGTACACCAGACATTGGGGAGGAGGGAGGGAGGGTGGTGGAGTAAAAAGGTTCCAGATGTAAATAATCATTCTTTATTGTGGGGAACATGCAAAATATGAAACCTATGTTACACTTATGTACAGAACACGGCAACACATTAGCAAGTCGTCATCGCTATACTTAATGCTCCTTCTCGTTATCATGAGCGCACAACCAGACTCTTTTCACCTTCCTACTGTACGTCCCTGCATGACATGTAAAGTTCAGATTTACAGAGCCACCAGGGACTTGCTTCTAGGGAACTCACTCACCTTGTTCACCACTCACAAATTCATGTTAATTCGATATCTTGCCAGTTTGTCATTTATTTCATTTCATTACCTAACCTACGTGATTGAGTGAAGGTTGCACCCACCCGTCTTTTCCTTATACTTATGTAAGTATATCTTGGTTGCACACACACACACACACACACCGTTTCTGCTCATGTATTGTACCATTTTTCTTCTGCGCATTGCTATTTCCTCTTCTGCTGTAGTGTGTGTGTGTGTGTGTGTGGTGGCTGATTTTGCTCTTTGTCTTGGTTTCATCTCGGCGCCAGACAGTAAGCGGTCTCTTTGTCTTTTAAAAGGTCGTCACGTGATACATAAGCCTCACACTGTTCATATTATTGAATATAATTTCACAGCAGTTCAAATAATTTCAACTTCTTTCTGAACTGCTGATGTCTGATGGGAATTCTAAGTAAAACTCTATAGCATTTCGTCAAGTAATAAAGGAACAGTGCTTTTTGCATTACTTTTTTGCCATGTTTTATTTATTGGGTTGTGGAGGTGTATGATCCAAAGCTTTACTGTCCTACCCTATAAATGGAAGCGACCCTTGGCAGTCAGCTGATCTTCTAAACACCTCAGGTATACTGACGGGATTTCTGTCAATGTAAACAGACACTGTTTTGTTGTCGGGACTGTAACTGATTTACATTTGTCTTAAGTTAAAGCAGATGACACGTGAGGGGAGGGGATCGTGAGGCGTGGCTTGAAGCAGAGGCCACAGGTAAGGACAATGATCGGATGACAAATGGTCAAAGGTTGAGGTAGTGAAAAGCTTGCTAAATTTCTATGTTAAAGCAGATTATGTACAGCAGCACTTGGGGTGCAAGTAGTGTTCGCCAGGCTGAGCGTGCCATGCCGCCTGGCGCAGCGTGTGTAGCAGCTATAGAGTGTGAAGGCATGTGTGGGTATTAATAGTGTTCGAAACCAATGGAGATACAAAATTGCTCTCAATAAAGATAAAATAAAATAAAATAGATGTTTGACACCCGTCTAGAGGCAGCTGTTAGCCAGAGGAAGCAATCATTTCCTTACTCCACGGTTGAGCGCTGTGCAGGTGAAGGCGCACCACGCTCTCCTTGGTATTGGAAGGCAACGTTATGATACATTATAATTCAGTGTGCAAGTTCTCATGTTTCTGATAATGACGAAGAGGGTAACGTACTTCTTGCTACTCGTGCAGTGTTAAGATGCAACGAACATGTTGCGAATTATTATATAATTATGATAATTACAGTACATGGCAACAGATAATAAGGTTTCAATATAATAAAAGAATAAAGACCTTATAAAATGTTAAATCTTAATGTCTAGACTTTGTATAAGGCGAAGAAAACCTCCGCCATCTCGCTTCTACCCATTAGAAGCTCAGAGAAAATTCTGAGAAGAACTTATCGAATTCATTTCCAGTGTTTGGGTTGCCTTGATGATTAATTGAGAGACTCCCTGTGGGGACATGCGGTAGTGGGTTAAATCCTTGGCCTCCTCCGAACACTGGCAGCGGAACGCCTGAACTTGGTCGTGTGTTCTGAACAAAGGTTGTCTTGGGGACTGGAGCAGGATGGGATGGAGCTGGGCGGGGTTGGTGGATGATCTGCTGCTGCTGAGTTTGGAACGAGGTCTGGGGCGCAGCGAAGTGCCCTGGAGCCTCGAAGTGGGAAACTGAGGACTGAGATTGGAATGATTTAGCGGCTGGCTGAGGATGTGACTGGAACTGACTGGAAACCTGCTGAGATGAAGGTTGGAACTGAGGTCTTGGGGCTGGCTGAGGCTGGAAGGACTGGATGGGTGGCTGTGGCTGGAAGGACTGGACGGCTGGCTGTGGCTGGAATGGCCTGGAAGTGGGCTGAGGTCGAGGTTGTATTTTGGGCTTTGATGTTCTGGGTGTTGGTTGAGGTCTGGGCTGGAACTGAGGGGGGGGCCGAGTCGGAGGAGTTGGGATTTTGGGTGTGGGCCTAGCAGTGGCAGAGCTGGATGTGAAGTGTGTTGGAGCCACGAAATGTGACGTTGCAGCGGGACGTGGTGCTGGAGCGAGATTGGTATGGGTCTGGAATGAGGCTTCAGTTACGGGGCGGTGAACGGAGGAAATCTGGATTGGGGTTTGGAAAGCTGATGGACGGGATTGTTTCTGGGAGGTAGGTACGTGAACCGTCCTGAAGGTACCGAGTTCAGAATCAAAGACCAACTGCTGGGCGCCTTGGCTGCTGCCACCGCCCAGTGTGAAGGATCCATCATCAAAGGCCTGAGACGGCGGTAAGGTTGGTGGTGGTGATGTAGGGCGGGGAGCGGCTGTGCTTGGTGGTGGGGGTGGGGGTGGTGGTGGTGTTGGGAGAGTTGTTCGCTGTGAAGTTGGCCTCCTGGCACTGGCCCTGCTTCTGGATCTGGATCTGGATGGCGTTGCTTTGGCTGGTGCGGCAGTAGGTCTCACTAGAGCCTGGGTGGGTACAAAGAAAGGTGCTTGGGTAGGTGGTTGACGGATAGCTGGTTGAGTGACAGCGAAGTTATCAAACAGATCAGTGAACTCGCCATCAAAGTCAAAAGGCTGAGCAGGCTGTTGCTGTTGCTGCTGAACTGCAAAGTGTTGTTGTGGTGGTGGTGGTGGTGGTGGAGATGGTGGTGATGTTGGAAGAGTAACAGGAGCAGGAGGATGTGTTGGGATAGGTTGTGTAACCTGAGCGCGGGCGCGAGAGCGACTGCTAGTTCGGCTTCGGCTGCGAGAACGGCCTCGTGAGCTACTAGTTCTTGAACGTTCTATACTCGGAGGTTGGCGGAATGAAGGGGGTGTGGTGAACCTGTTGAAGCTCGCTTGAGTAGTACTGAATGTGGGAGCAGAGAAGGTTTGTGGGGCGGGCGTGACAAATATGGGTCCTGGAGTGTTGAAGATTGAGGCTGGGGTCGCGAAGGAACGCTCTGTGGTGGTGACTGGAGGTGAAGGAGTGAAGGCGGCCGAGGGAATCTGAGGAATCTGGAATACGTGTTGTTCCTGTCCACGCTGGGAAGAAGTGGCCTGAGGCTGTCTACGGCGGCTGGTTCTTCCACGCTGACGTGGGGCCGAGGTGGTCTCCTGTCGAGTACGGCTCACTGGACGGCGGCGACGGCTGGATTGTACAGAGCGCAGCTCATCGTTGGTTAGGCGTCTTTCCACGGTCTGTTTGATGAATTGTCCATTGCGCGGCTGGGTCTCCTGCTGAGCTGGATCGTCCTTAGCATTAGGGTCACATTCATTACCCGATGAATAGGTGAACTCTCGGAGAGTTCCGGTTGGATCCACGTAACCATACTTGCCGGTCACAGTGCAGTCAGGCGCTCGCCTTTCTTCTTTGAATGAGCCGTCAGCAGCCTTGTAGCCAAACACATAGGTTCCATCAGCTTCATGGTATGAGTAGCGGTCAATCGTCGTGAGAGCTGGATCGGTTGAATGCTCAGCGCTAATCCGAGGAGTGGTGGTCTGTGACCGTACAGATGTGACAGTCTGGGCGCGTGGGCGAGTGGATTCAAGTGCTTTGCTTTGGGGACGGCGCTTAGGAGACGGTCTTCTTTGTTTAGGTGTTTCACTTGTCGTTTTGCTTTGTTCTGCCGTGGCTTGGTCCTTGTCCAGCTCCTTAAGAATACTTTCAATCTGTGCTGATATGTTGAAATCTAGTTTTGGCTGCTCCACTTTCTTTGCCTGTGTGCTTGCTCCTTCCCTAGCCTTACCTGGGGCTTCCTCCTCTCCCTTGGCATCTGCCTGGGGTAGCGGTCGGGGTCGTCGTTTGGCTCCTGGTCTTAGTCTCCGGATACCCTTGCCAACTGGTCTTGGCTGTGGTAGCTTTCCAGCAGGAACTGGAATTGGTTGCGGTGGCAGCTTGATGGTTGGCAGGGTCTGGGGTGGTTTCTTTTCGTCAGGCTGTGGCTCTGAGGGTTTCTTCTCCTCCTCCTGAGTCTTTGGTGGTTGGCTTTCATCTGTTTGTGCCTCTGATACTTTTGTGTCATCTGGCTGAGGCTCGGATGGCTTTTGTTCATTTTCTGAAGGTGTTGATGGATCACTGGTAGGCGTTGACTGTTGTTCCCTTGTATTTACTTTGAGCGATGGACGCCTGATTGATAAAGGTGAAAGCCTCCTGACACCGGATTGAGTTTCTGGTGGGCTTCTGTCCCTAGATTGTTGGGATGGCCTTCTACCGCTGAGCTGTGGTGGCTTTCTAGCACTGAGTTGTGGTGGCCTTCTACCAGACAGACGCGGTGGTGGCCTTCTGCCGCCAGATTGAACCTGTGGACTGTCCTCTGATTGAGGCTTTGGGGGTCTAGTTCTTGGCTGAGGTGGTGTTCTCTCGCTAGCCTCAGACTGTGGTGGATTTCTGTCGCTCTCCTGAGGCTGTGGTGGTGATCGGTCGCTGGATTTAGCTTCTGGTGCCTTTGTATCACTAGATTCAGGCTGTGGTGGCCGCCTGTTTGTTGACTGCACCCTCTTGAGTCCTGGCCGTACCTGAAGCCTCCTGAAGGATGGCTGTGATTGGACAGGTCTCTTGATTGCAGCTTGGGGTCCTGCTGACCGATTGTCATTCTGTTGCCGTCTCGTGGATTTTAGAAGCTGAAGGGACCCATCAGTTTGTTCGTCCTCTGTTCGCGACTGCTTGAGTTTTGCAGCTGTGGGACGTGATCGTGATTGCCGCTCATTGGCTGTGAAGTCTGGGATGGATGGGATGGAGGATAGAATGGCTGGAATGGCTGGAATATTTGGAATAGATGGAATAGATGGAATGGAGAAATCTGGCCGCTTGAATGCCGGTCGTCGTTGAAGATTGTTCTCGATCAGTCTTGGTTTTTGAGTCTCTTGGATATTCTTTTCCTCCAGTAGTGGCTCAGATGGCGGTTCGGGCGATTCCCCTTGGGGGACGTCTGTCACTGGGTCTGTTGGTGCCACATCAAAGGCAGGCTCTTCTGTGACAAAGTCTGCTTCTCCGATAGGTTCCTCCGTCTCAGACACGAACTCAGGTGGCTGTGGCCGGAAGGTGGTGGGCTCTGGCCCAAGAGATTGAGGGACATTCTGCCGCTGGCGAAGCTGCTGCGGCGGGCCTTCCTCTACCAGGGGTGGCGCTTCTCCCTCAGAGAACACTGGCTGTGGTACTAATGTAGGGGGCACCGCAGCCTTCACACGAGCTGGGGGGTCCTTCTCCAAGGGTGAGACAATTGACACTCGCTCTGCTGACGGTGTCCTAGAACGGCGGCGTGCAAGTAACTCCTGCTGTGCTTCCACGTCTCCATTTCTTGCTCTGTTGGCTAACTCGAGGAATTTTTCCCGAGCCCGCTGTCTCCTGTCTTCCTGGCCGACCGCAAGGGCCACCAACAGTAATATCTGCAAAGAATTAACGTGTGTCAGACAACTGCTAGGAGGAAATATAAACTCAATAGTCACAAATCTGAAAGTTGTGGTGACAAGAAAATTACTATAACATCAATAACCGCTACAACAACAATAACTACTACTAGACTGTTTTCATGGGCTGGTTTAGGAAAAAATTTTTTTTTTTTTATTTCATGTAATGTATGTAAGTTCTTGTAATCACGAGACGAAATGTAATATTTATATGTGTTTCCGCTGTAATACTTCGATCTGTCTTCATTTTCTATAACAAACTACGCCAGAAAAAAAAAAGAAGAGGGGAAACCATTTTGTTTTTATATTCGGCCGGGAAAGTTTTTTTTTGTGCATGTTCCATATCGTATAGGTGTGTCTTAACGCACAAATTCCTAATGCAGTAAAAGCTTGAGATATAAAAGTTAATCATATATCTGTTAATGAAGATCAGAAGACACGTGGTTCTTAATTATGCTCTTCGCTTCATCACTCATCATCCCCCCTCCTCTCTCTCTCTCTCTCTCTCTCTCTCTCTCTCTCTCTCTC
>CM035204.1:9424556-9440783 GCA_020233015.1 Callinectes sapidus
TCTCTCTCTCTCTCTCTCTCTCTCTCTCTCTCTCTCTCTCTCTCTCTCTCTCTCTCTCTCTCTCTCTCTCTCTCTCTCTCTCTCTCTCTCCTATTAATTCCCACATATTTACATCTCGTAGAAACACCGCAAACTTCAAAGGATAAAGAGAGAAAGACAGTACTGAGATAGTGTGGCTGTGTTAAAGGCATTGAAGAATAGATGGGAAGGAGGATGCTAGAGATGAAGAGAGGCTGAGCGGAGAGAAGGTTGTGGATGGCTCCTGTGCATTAAAGGATGGGTTAGTGATGGGGATGAATGGAAGATGCAAGAGTGGAGGTAAAGGTGAATTAAAGGCCACAGATGTATTAAAGGAAGATATACGTGTGTTATGGTGCAAGGGAAGATGGGTGGGTTAGTGATGGGGGTTAATGGAAGATGCAAGAGTGAAGGTAAGGGTGGAGAAAGGGCCACAGATGTATTAAAGGAAGATATACGTGTGTTAGGAGTGAGGGAAGATGTAATAGATGTTAAGTGGTGATGCGGGGTGTGTTGTGGTGATCTCTAATGTAAACTATGATGAAGAAAGGACAGAGGTAAACAGATCCGTTAAGGAAAGATATGCAGGTTTGATACAAGACGCATTTTTTTAGGTTAGGTTAGGTTACATGTGCTCCTCTTTATCACTCTTTATTTAGAAGGTGAAAATGCACGTCGATGACACTCTAAGGTAAACACTCGCCAACATTCCCATTTCTCGGTTGGTTATTTGAAGAAACGAAAGCAGAGTTATGAAAAAGAAAAGTGAAATAATGCAAGAGGTCGAAACACTCTGAAATATTTCCCGTAAGACTCAGTTTCGTCATTTGATGTGAAAAATCTTCGTCGTTTTGAAATAATTGAGCTTTTTTATGCATTTTATCAGTGTGTCTTTCTGTTTCTTCAGTGTTGTAGTGCCTTTTGCTCGTGCATTTGTATATTCTCTCCTTCGCTCTTTGACTTCAGTGTAGACAGAGGCGGAACGCAAAGGAAACCAGAGAGTGAAGCTGGAACCTGGTTTGTTTGCAGGGAAATTAGCAAATAACTCTACTGTGTTTATCGAGATTTTAGTTCGTCAGTTACATGGAGCGGTAGCAAAGGAAAACTGACTGACTGACTGACTGACTGACTGGCTGACTGACTGACTGACTGACTGACTGGCTGACTGGTTGGCTGACTAATTGATTGTTTTAAGGCGTCACAAAAACAGGGTCAAGTGATGCCATAAAGAGGGAAGAGAGAGAGACTGGCGTATTGTGTTTCTCTCCGCCTTCCAGGGCCACTACCAGCGTCAAGGGGCGTAATGACAAGCCTCCGTCAGTCGGCAGCGTACATATCAACAGAGATTAAGTATGTAAGTTTTTCTAGACGAATTTCTAGCCTTAAAATCCATCCTAACCTCCCGAAATTGGTGTTGTACTTAGCCATTATCTCATCACCAGCTTAAAATTTGACTGGTGATGAGATAATGGGTAAAGTACAACACCAATTTAGGGAGGCAAAGATGGATTTTAAGACAAGGAATTCGTCTAAGAAAAAAACTACATACTTAAGAATTTCTGTTGATACGGGCGCTGCATTTTTCACTCACGCGGCGAGAAAGACACACAGCATGTTTACTGCGGCAATGATAATGTATTCTGCACGCCACTATGCTATTACTGGCTCGCTTCACCATCACCGCCGTCAACACAATCACCAGGATGTCAGAGTCCTTTCACGAAAACTGGCGTAGCATCACAACAAAGTCACACACAATGACTGCTGTTACTCCTGCAAAGAAGCGTGCCAGGCGGAGCGTCCCTATGCCCGCCGCCAGCCTCTCCCTGCATGCCTCTCCACCACTCTCACTCACTGCACACCACAATCATGTACACTTAGGATGAACACCACAGCTTACGTACCAGGAGGGATAACCTCATGACGTCTGCGTGGCGTCACGGACACAACACGACTGCCACACCCGGCCTGATGGGGCTCCTTATATACCCTCGGTGACCCCGCAACGTCACAAGGGCACCTGCGCGAAAGTCTTCACGCTGTGCACTGTAGGAGGCAGCGTGCCGCGGTGAGGGGCTGTGGCTGCTCGTCTTGTTATGGTTGGTTCTTGTTGCGTTACTTAGTATCGGTTAAGGCAGCTGCAGCGATGGAAGTAGTAGCAGTTGTAGTGATAGTAATGGTGCTGTTGTCGGAGGGTTAGTCACAATGCTCCCTCCTTGTGCCCTTCAGAGGAAACCGAGGAACCGTGTTAGGCGCGGCGGGAATGGCGGGGAGAAAGGTGGCACAGGGGCAGTGCCACTCACTCCCCAGACATCGCTGCTGCCGGCCGGTGCACAGTTAGCAGGGAGGCACCGTGCCAGCACAGCCTGGGGCTGGCTATCTGTCTTAGGAGTCCAAATGTGGCCCTGTGTGGCCTTCAGGTGTGGGCGGGGCAGGGCTGGGCGGTGAGGGGCACCTGTGCTCCAGCGTGTTCCCAGCTTAGCGAAAGGAGACCAAATTTTTTGAGAGATGAAGCAGCTGCATCACAGTTATCAGAAGACAGCAACTCCACAAAACACTTGCTGACAGCTGCCACTCAGTCTGGCGCTCTGCTCATGCACGTACAGGTCACCACAGAGGACAGTGAAGCGAGAACCAGCGCCAAGACACCAGACAAGTCCCTCTGGTGAGCAGCGGGACGCCGAACACGTTTATGGCAGCGGGAAGCGTCTGTGTGGCGACTCCCAGCGAAACTTTTACTTTCAGGTCACCAGATGATCGTTTCCCTGCGCGTTCCTTCACCTTCATACGCCGCCGCTACAGGTTACCATTCCAGATCAGATTCACTCCCTCACCCGCCACTCTCCTCACCCCTCGCTCCCCGCACCCCTCTCCCCTCTCCCCGTGACCAGCCTCGACCCGCCCCTCCGTGACCCGCGTGAACTGGGAAGGGCGTCGCTATTGTATCAAGGCCGTGATGCGCCGTGTTTCCCTTCCTGCTGTGCCATCCCGACCCTCGTCACGGCTCTTAGGGGGTCAGGGCGAGATCGTGGGCTTCTCAGGTTCTCCGGAGTAATGTTGCTTCACTATCGCCATTCCTCCTCCCTCCCTCTGTTGTTGCCTCTGCCGTCGCCACTGTCACCTCTGTTACCTTCACTGGTGCTCCGCTTCGTGTCGACATCGCCTTACCCGCCTTCGCCATCGTCTTCATTTCTTCATCTTTACCATCACTTCATCCTCACTGCGACTCACACACACACACACACACACACACACAGTAGTTGTAGTAGTCGTAGTAGTGGTAGTGATAACAATGATAGTAGTAGCAGTGGTTCTTTTGATATCTTATGGATTTTTGTCGTGGATTTCTTCTTCTTTTTCTTTTTCTTTTCTCCTTCTTCTTCTTCTTCTTCTTCGTCTTCGTCTTCGTCTTCCGGTCGTGGTGGTGGAGGGGAGGGGGTGGGGGCGGGGAGGGCGGGTGGGTGAACCGTGTCGGATGCATGGAGGGCACTGGTGTAAACTTTATGCTTTAGGCAAGGCCACCACGCCCTCTGTAATGTGATGGTAATGGTGGTGGTGGTGGTGGTGGTGAATTTTGATGGTACTGTGTGTGTGGCTGAAATGACTCAACTGTTGTGATGGTGGTGGTGGTGGTGGTAGTAGTAGTAGTAGTAGTAGTAGTAGTAGTACCAATACTTCTGCTTCTGTAACTGAATTTGAAAAGAAGTGTAAAGAGCGAATGAACAACACACATACAATACAAATAAATACAAAGAAGAAGGAGAAAGAAAGACTGAATTGAAAGAAGAGGAGAAAGAGGAGGAGGAGGAGGAGGAGGAGAAAGCAGGTGGTTAGGTTACCGTGGCTTGCAAGTGGAGGGCGTGGAGTGTTGGTAATCTATTCATTGGTTTTGAGCTTGAGTGTTGTTAACCAGCTTCAGGTAGTGGCGTGAGGAGGCCTTGCTACCTCTCCTCCTGCTGATGGTGGTGGTGGTGGTGGTTACTCTAGCTAATATAATCTGTTTTTTTTACTGCTGCTTTAGTGGAATCATCATCATTATCATTATCATCATTTTCAGCCATGCGTCGTCCGAGGTTATTTGGTATAAGGTCTTTTTTCCACTGGTCTAATATTTTCTTGGTGTGATAATTATTGTAACCTTCACGTGGCGGCGTCTGCGTCATTCCCCGCGTGTGTTTCGTAAGTCAATAGCTTCCCTCTTTCTATTTCAGCTTTACTCAGCTTCACAAAACGTCCCTTTATAATTCTAACCAATCCATCTCTTCTTTCTATATCACCAGCTTCACTAATCCTCCTTCCTTCTGCTTCATTCTCATCATTATCGTCTTTCTACCTTTCCTTCCTCACAATAACAATTTTTCCTGCCTCAGTCTTCACCAAACGCTTTCTCTTTTCTCATCTTACCCACTTCACCATTCCTCCTTTTCCTCCCACTTTATAAGCTCCAGTTCTCGTGGTGTAATTATCTTAATGCATGTGCGTGACTCGATGCGGAAGTAATTATGAATGGAGGGAGATAAAAAGTGTTAATTTAATGTATTCGTGCTTTCACACAGTAGCGCTCATAGTCACACACACACACACACACACACACACACACACACACACACACACACACACACACCTTTTAATGGAGGTCATTGGGTTCTTCTATCAGTCACTGCATCTGTTTATGTATCTCTTAGTTAGTCAGTCAGTCAGTCAGTTAGTCAGTCACGAAAGTCACACCCTTGACCATGGAGACAAATCAACAATACCGAACACACACACACACACACACACACACACACACACACACACACACACACACACACACACACACACACACACACACACACACACACACGAGACAAACAAAACCCCTAAAAATCCCATCGATAAACACAAGTAGGTTACGGTCCCACCTAGAAATCGGGCGCAACAAGAACGCAAAGTATAAAAAGGAAAACAAAAACATGAACTGCAGCGAGTGTTGGTCATCTTGGTAGGTCAGGTGAGTCAGGTGACCTCGAAGTGGCTCTACACACACTGTGTTCACCTGTTGGGGTCTCTGGAACGCTTACCTGGCCTTTAAATCCTTCAGGTATACTCAGAAGGGAACACCTGTGAATCCCTTAGGAGCTGTGAAAGTGTAGTAGTAGTAGTAGTAAAAGTAAACAGGCTCACTACTTGCTGTTTCATTAAAATCCCTTCCATCACCTTCACTTGTGTTATGTCGCGTTATTACAATCATTCCCGGACTTCCGATCAATTTTTCAGGCATCGAGGGTAAAAAAATGATAAGGTTCCATCCAGCTGAAGTTCACGGTATAGGGCAGTGTGTGTGTGTGTGTCTCGGGGATTCATCGAGGTAATTAGAAAAAGAGTCCTCAGTATCATCCGGTTAACTGAGACTTACTTCCTTCCAAGAGCGTCATGGTTTCTGTCGAGTTCCTTAAAATGTCGGTCAGTTTTTGCCTCTCCTGGTTGGTGAAGAAGAAAATCGAGGGAGAAAACGAGGGTGATAAATTGATCTCAACAGTAATAGTAAGGTGAAATAACATCAGCAAGGGATGGGGAAAGATGGGGAGGAGTAGAGGGGAACGTTTGACATATGTAACGCGAAGATGAATAGAAATAAAAAGCTGGAGGAGGATGAAGAGAAGAAACTGAGACAAGAGAGAGAGAGAGAAAGTAGATGGAAACATTTGACACTTGTAATGAAAGATGAACATTAAAAGCGGGACATTTTGACACTTGTAACGAGAGATGAACAGAAAAAGAAAAAGAAGAAAGCGAGAGGAGGATGAAGAGAAGAAACAGAGACGAGAGAGAGTAGATGGGAACATTTGACACTTGTAATGAAAGATGAACATTAAAAAAAAGGAGACATTTGACACTTGTAAAGAGAGATTAATAGAGAAAGCGGAAGAAAGACCTGGGGAGACACGTGAGACATTGGTGAATAAAAGAAAGAGAAGAAACAGAGACAAAAGAAATATTAGATAGAAACATTTGACACTTGTAACGAGAGAGGAACATAGAAGGCAGCAGGAAAATTGAAAGACGCGAAACATTGTTAAATTAGGTGATCTTCTTTAGCCCACAAATTCCCGTCAAAAATAAAAGGATAAAAAAAACAATAAATAAATAAAGAAGAGGAGAAACAGAAACAGGAGGAAGAAAAGAACATGAACGTATACCTTAGAAACATCTCAGAACGTTTACAAGTGACGCCACATAGCCTACAAGACAAGACCTACACATCCATGACAAACAAGGTCGCCTGCAGACTATCTCTCCATCAGCCATAGTCTCTACGATGTCCAGTGGCCGCATTCCAGCATACTTGGCGGGCCGGTGCTTCGTTTCGTCTTCAAGGATAACAACTGTAACAAAAAAACAAATGCCTTCCCAAGACAAACAAATAGGAAAGGTTCAGCTGATTCGATATGGTGTGACATGGATTGGGCTTGGCTGGGTTTGGCTCAGTTTCTCTTGTTGGTTTTGGCTTGGCTTGTCTTAAAGTAGAAATATTGATTACCTAAGTATTTTTATAAGTTCTTGGTGTAGGGTTAACTAAATTTTGTCTTGTCTTTTTCTTTGGCTTGACATGATTGGGTTTTTCTGGGTTTTATTGGCTTAGCTGGCGTGGTTGGGCTTTACTGGTCTTTCCTGTGTTTGACTGACTTGGATAAACATTGCTAAGGTTGACTGGGCTCGGGGTGGGGTTTTGTGGGTTGGGCATCGCTTCACTGAGTTTGGTTGTCACTGCTGTGGACTGACATCATTGTGTCAAGGTTGAATTAGGGATGGTGAAAGCTGAAGAGTGAAATGAACTGCAATAACTCACATTAATTCAATCTGCTGGTGGTGGTGGTGGTGGTGGTGACTGTAATAGCTTGCCTTGCCTCTGACGGGAAGCACTCTTAATGGGTTTTTACTTTTTTCTCTTTTTTCTTAATGGAGATTTGAAACTATTGAGCGGGATGGAATTAGCGACGTTTTCTTCATCAACACTGACGAAACTGTGATTTTTTCCTTCGCTGACAAGTTTGCAATCAGATAAAATGGACTTTTGAAAGAAGATTACGTAAGTTTAGAAGAAAGGAAGAATTTCTCTTGGACAATAAACTCACATGTAGACTTACTGGCTTCTTGCAGCTTCCATTATCATCTTGTACTCTTATACTATTGAGGCTGAAGGAAACAAAAGCCATATTATCCTCAGCAGCGAAGGGATTAACCACAACAAGAGGAGACAAAGAGCAGGGTTACATAAGAGTCAAGGCGTGCCCACTACTTTATGTCAAGGCGGGTCACACACTGTTGCTGGGCTGCCTGTGTCCACGCCCCTCGTAACTAGGCCAGGAACAGGTTCTTTTGAGGGGTACGTGTGCCTGCAGCTGTCCTCCGTGACCCTGGTGCTGCAGGGGTGTGTAGGACGCCAGTAGTACCCCTTGGCGCTCCTTGTGGCTGTGTGCAAATGTGGTCAAAGTAGATAAGAATAGTTACATAAGAATATAGAAAATGAGAAAAGCTGCAAGTTGACACACTCTTACGGTTGTCTCATGAAAAATATGCTGGTAACTAAGAAATAAAAATGAAAAGTAATGAGACGTGTTTTTATATGCATTCTGCTTATCATTTGGCGATTTTACATAGCTTCAGAAATTCCTGTGGGGGTTGAAATAGTATAGACTCAGGCCATTAATCTTCTGACCTCCGTGGACCCTCCCTAGTGTGAATAAAATCGTCTAATCACACCCAAAACTCATGGGAAAAATGTGTCCCGGTACTGAAGGGGTTAAGGCTATATAGATCTGCTACTGTCCATTTCACCCTTCAGCTTTCACTGGTCCCTAACTAAACCTTGACATTTCCATAACCTAACCCTAATCTGAAGGGCTCACCTCGAAATGGTCATCACTAATATCCTCCCTATGCTGTCTCTCAGGTTGTCTCATACTCGTGGGTGGGTTTAGGGTAACTCAACCCCTTCAGTATTGGGACACATTTTTACCTCGAGTTTTGTCTGTGATTTGACGATTTTATTAATATTAGGAAGAGTCTAGAGAGGTCAGAAGATTAATTGCCAGAGTCTGTACTATTTTAATCCTCAAATAAGTTTCTGAAGGTGTTTGAAACGAGTAAATAATAAGCAGAATATGAAAATGCTTCCCAGTACTGAAGGGGTTAAAGCATACTGTGGGTTCTGTTTGTTCCTGCCTCATTTCTAGTATATTTTCTATGGATAACTTAAAACACTATAGATCATGTCCTTCCTCTTTCTAGAAGTATATATATTTTAGACAACTTAAAACTTTCTATAGATTATGTCCTTCCTCTTCCTACAAGTATATTTTCTCTCTTTTAA
Source organism: Callinectes sapidus (assembly GCA_020233015.1). Taxonomy (NCBI): domain Eukaryota; kingdom Metazoa; phylum Arthropoda; class Malacostraca; order Decapoda; family Portunidae; genus Callinectes; species Callinectes sapidus. The sequence continues at coordinate 9,432,931 of CM035204.1, forward strand.
GTAAAGGTGAACAGCGAATGGCATACAATATCAAGCAGAAAGCAAAGAGAGAGAGAGAGAGAGAACAAAAACCCTGTAAGCTTAATTAATTGCCACTTCCCCGAAAAAATTAGACATGTAAAGTTCAGCTTGCTTTAATGAATCTGATTCCGGTATCGTTTTGATATTTTGCTTGATATATGAGGAGGTGTCTGGCCATGACCATAAGATATCAGACACAAAAAAGAAGTAAAATATAGACTTCGTAAATTATCCACGCCAAAGAAGCTCAAAGTGGAAAAGTTCATAATGTATCTTGATTTAGTTCCGCAGATGTACGTACAGAATTAGGGTACTTTTTAACACTTTACCTGTGATTTGACAAGATATCAGACAAAAAAAGAAGTAAAATATAGACTTCGTAAATTATCCACGCCAAAGAAGCTCATTGTGGAAAAGTTCATAATGTATCTTGATTTAGTTCCGCAGATGTACGTACAGAATCAGGGTACTTTTTTAACACTTTACCTGCGATTTGACAAGATATCAGACGAAAAAAGAAATAAAATATAGACTTCGTAAATTATCCACGCCAAAGAAGCTCATTGTGGATAAGTTCATAATGTATCTTGATTTAGTTCCGCAGATGTACGTACAGAATCAGGGTACTTTTTTAACACTTTACCTGCGATTTGGGTTTGTCTTCCTTAATAACAAACCACCTCGAAGATCATTCATTCCTCTTAACTCAGCCATCTCAAAGCATTCTACAAGCTAAAGACTGTTCAATATACTGTTTTTAATGATCTTTTCTATCTCTCTTGTTGATGTTTGTTAAGATTTCGTTGTTTTAGGACTGTGTTGTGGTATATGTCGCAGTGAAAGAGTTCAAAAAGAAATCAGAATAAAAAAACTGAACAAATGAAAGAAAAAGAGAGATGGAAACAGGAAAATAAAATAAAACGCTTAAATTCACTAATGTATGGCTCCGGAATAAATAAATAAATAAATAAATGATAAATGGTATGAAAGAAAAGTAAAATGTGTGTGTGTGTGTGTGTGTGTGTGTGTGTGTGTGTGTGTGTGTGTGCGCGCGTGCGCGTGTGCGTGTGCGTTTAACTTCCTTTCCATATTCACGGCGCGTACCTGGCAGGGGAGAGAGAGAGAGAGAGAGAGAGAGAGAGAGAGAGAGAGAGAGAGAGAGAATAAAGACACAACACATTACGCAACGTTCAACCTCATGACCCTCCCTACTTTCCCTCCTTTCCTCCCTCCCTCCTTCTCTCCCTACTCCCTCCCTCCCTCCCTCCCTCCCTCCCTCCCTCCATCACTCCCTCCCTCCCTCCCCTTCCCTTTCTCCTTCCTCTCTCAGCTGTAGTAGTAAAGAATGAACCAAAATAGAAGAATGGGAGATAACGGGCACTTAGAAAAGAGAAGGAAGTAAAGGGAGAAAGAATGACAGGAAGAAAGGAATGATATAAACGTGAATAGGAAGATTATATTTGTATAGAGATGCTGCAAGAAAGACATTAGATAAAAAATAAGAAGGGAGTGAAGGAAGTGAAGAGATGAGATGAAAGGAAAGGAAAAATTGCTGGGAGGAAAATGTAAAAAAATAGAATGAATGAAGGAAGTAGAGAAATGCTGAACGAAGGAAATGAAGGAAAACAGGAAAGTGAAAGTAAAGAAGTAAGGAAGGAAGAAAGAAAAAAACTGGTGAACGAAAGGAGGAAGTGAAGGAAAAAGTGAAAGAGAAAATTAAGATGGAGAGCAAATTTGAAGAGAATAAGAGATGAACAACTACACACACAAACAAAAAAGAATAATTACAAGAAAGAAAAAAAACTTATAACAGGAAGAGAAAGATAAGTATAAAGGGAAACAATGGAAGAGTGATGAAATATAACAGGAATGGAAGATGAAAGAGAAATGGGGAGGAAGAAACATAAATAAAGACAAGAGAATAGGAAAATAAATACGAAGAAAGGGAAGATAATGATAAGGACGAGAGAGAGAGAGAGAGAGAGAGAGAGAGAAGGAAGTGCGTGTTACTCACATATATAGAGGTAAAAATTCATGGAAAATTGAAGGCCATACCTCATAAAACATTCCCTTGAGAAACACACCTGTTTGTATACATCTCTCTCTCTCTCTCTCTCTCTCTCTCTCTCTCTCTCTCTCTCTCTCTCTCTCTCTCTCTCTCTATCTCGTTAGTTGATTAAACATGAAAGAAGAAAGAAAGAGAAAAAGAGGAAAACTAAAAATAAACTAAGTAGCGAAAAACAAAGAAAAACAACAACACAAATAAAACAAAAAGATAAACAAAAAAGAAAATAAAGAATAATAGAAAAAAAGAAAGATTAGAAGGAATTACTGATGAAAAAAGGAGATGCGAGAAAAAGATGGCGGAAGTAATGATTATAGAGTTGGTGGAGGGGAGAGAGAAGCATAGAAAGTGAAGGTATTAGAGTGACGAATGGGGAGATAGAAAAACATGATAAAAAAGTGGGCAAGGTTGTAAAGAAGATGAGAAGAAGGACGAGGAGACGCAGAAGGTGAAGGAGGAAGTGTTTAGGAGACATGAAACGAGGAGAAGGAGGAAGAGGAGGAGGAATAACAAGAATAAGAACAAGAACAAACACAAAAGCAAGAAAAAAGATCAGGAGGAAGTGGAGGAAAAATATATAAAGCATAAAAAGAACATAAAAAGAACTGAAAAAGAAGGAGTAAAAGACGAAGAAGAAGGAAGGAAGGAAGAGCAGAAGAAGAGGAAGAAGAAGGAAGGAAGCTAAAGAAGAACAGCAGAGGAAGAAGGAAGAAAGGAAGGAAGGAAAAGAACAGGAAAAGAAGAAAAAGAAAGGAAGGAAGAAAAAGAAGAACATGCTAAAAAAAAACACAAGTACAGAAGAAGAAGAAGAAGTAATGAAGAGAAGGTCTAAACTCTAAACTATGCCGCCACCACCACCACCACCAACACCACCCGTTACCGCCGCCGCCGCCGCCTACAGCCCTCGCCACTTTCCTTTTCTGTTGTGGGAGAAAAAATCCGGTTTGCTTACGGAATTCAACCGCGTAACCTGAATCTAATGTTGGGAGGCCGCGCTGCCGGGATGCCACAAAAAAAGGATTAGATACTTTTATTAGGTTTATTATTATTAGTTTGTTTAGGTTAGGTGAGGTTAGGTTATTATTATTGTTGTTGTTATTGTTGTTGTTATTGTTGTTGTTTTTAGTATGTTTCGTTATCTAATTGTTTATTTTCTTCTTTTTCTTCTTCTTCTTCTTCTTCTTCTTCTTCTTCTTCGTACTGTTCCTTTCTTTGCCTCTTCCTGTTCTAGTTCTCTGTTTTTGTTGTTGTTTTTGTTGTTGTTGTTGTCGTTGTTACATGTCTTTATTATGTTATTTTTCCTTTTTCTTCAGAACCACCACCACCACCAACAACAACAACAACAACAACAGCAACAGGTACTAATATAACAAGAACCAGTTTCCTAAGTAGGCCGCACATGATATGCATATTTATGAAAAAAGAAGTGTGTGTGTGTGTGTGTGTGCGTGTGTGTGTGTGTGTGTGTGTGTGTGTGTGTGTGTGTGTGTGTGTGTGTGTGTGTGTCGCCACTGAACTCGGTAAAGATCTATTGTTTCTTTCTCTATCTCTTTTTTCTTCTTTAATCGTTTGGTTATCTTCTCATTGTTCTCGCCTCATCGTAAACACTAAGTTGTAATCAAAGAATATTAAGCAGTTTTTCCTTTACTCGTCATGAATGTGTGTGTATATGCGTGCGTGTATGTGTGTGTGTATATGCGTGCGTGCGTGTGTGTTTAGTTTACCAAGACCATTTCAAACAAGCAATGAAGCGCACGGAAGATCTCACACCAGCGGCAGATGTAATTGTGAACAGGAAGGAGCAAAAACGTGTAATAGTGTCTAGCCGGGTCTGTCTGAATGCTTGAGTGAGTACTGATGCCGCACACGTGTTACTACTACCACTGCCCACACTCCTGCGCTGGGAGGTAGTGAATGAATGAAGGATGGGATATGAAAGACGTGTGGTGCGTGCTGGGTAGCCATTGTCCATATTAGTACGTGGTTTGTAGGATTGTTATTTTTTTATCCGTTTATCTTTGTTTTATATTTAGCTTTTGTGGAGAGAGGAGCAGATCTAGTTACTTTTCTCGTTTGATAGCTAATCACATCACTACTACTACTACTATTGCTAATAATAATAATAATACCAATACTAATACTAATACCACTATTACCACCACCTTAATTAACAAGAAAGGACAAATTCTTAATTACCTGATACTTAAATAACACTGTATTTTCCTCCTCCTCCTCCTCCTCCTCCTCCTCCTCCTCCTCCTCCTCCTCCTCCTCCTCCTCCTCCTCCTCCTCCTCCTCTCTCTCATAAGACACATTAATTGCCAAACTCAAACTGCTTTTTATTCCTCTATTAATTTATCTCTCTTTACATTTTAACGCAACTGAACGGCCTCACTCAGTCCCATTGCACCATTTACTCAATCTAATAAGACATTTTTTTGTATATAGGGGGGAACGAAATAACACGGTAACCTCTTATATATATTTATCAATCGTTCCCTTGCCGACCTTGGTGCCTGACTGAACTGATGGTGGTGATGGTGGTGGTGGTGGTGGTGGTGAAGGAAAGGTCATTGTCTTCTCTTGTCACTAAGGGGGTTCACTTTCCCCTTTTACTTACATATGGGTCACCACCACCATCACCACCATCATCACCATCACCACTGTTATTGTTTGGTCTATAGAGGATGATGTGTTGTATCTGTTGAATGATAACTGAAGCCTCACAGGTGAACAATAGATATCATATGCTGTCGTTCTTTAAGGGGACTGGCAAACTGGTGGGAGGGTTTATTTTCATTGTTTTTTATTCGATTGGTCAGATTCCTCGCTCTTACATTAAAAGGATATTCATACTCTGTGCTTATTTATTCTCTCATACTTATATTCATACTTGCTAAATTCATTCCATTTATATTCACTAACTCATTTTGATACTCATTATTCAAGCATCTCTCTCTCTCTCTCTCTCTCTCTCTCTCTCTCTCTCTCTCTCTCTCTCTCTCTCTCTCTCTCTCTCTCTCTCTCTCTCTCTCCCTCTCTCCCTCTCTATCTCTCGCCACAGTAAAAAAAATCAATTCCTAATCACACAAACTTGAGAGAAAAAGAAGAGAGAAAGAGCTGAGCGTCCAAATCCAAACACTTACAACATGCAGTCTCGTACCATTAAGTCACCCCTCAAGAAACCCAAGAGAGGCAACACTCATAGCAGTAAACAGTGGCAGTGAGGAGACAAGGGGGTGTGACGGACGCGCCTTCACCAGATAAAAGCGAGAAAGTAAAAAGCAGACATGAATGGAGAGTGCGTTAGTCAGACCTGGCAGCGTTCAGAGAGAGAGAGAGTTCTTTTGGGGGGGTGTTTTTGTCCAGGTACAGTTTGTTGGGGCTTCGGTTCGTGGTCTGCCTTGTGCTGGAGGAGGGCGGGGCGCTAAGGGAGGGGGGGAGGAGGAGGAGGAGTGGGGGAGGAGAGGGTCAGGGAGGGGAGAAGGGAGAAAGGAGTTTGGGGGTGAGGAGTAGAGAGGTGAGCTGGTTTAAATGTGTGTGTGTGTGTGTGTGTGTGCAAGGAGGGAAGAAATGAAGTGTTAAGGATAAGGAGGAAGAGGAAGAGGATACGAACAGGGAATATAAAGTAAAGAAGATAATGGAAGAGATGCAAATAGGAGAGGAAGTGAAGGAAAGTGAAAGTTTTATGGAAGAGGTGGATGATGATGATGATGATGATAAAGAGGAGGAGGAGGAAAAAAGAAGAAGAGAAGAAATGAGTCTTATTATCTCATGCGTTTGTGTGAAAAGGAAAGTGAAAGATAATGAAATAAGAAGAAATAGAAGAAGAAATCAACAATACTATGCAAAATTATAAACTTGACACAAACAACAAAGAAAGAAGAGGAAGAAAAGAAGCGACGACGAGACACTAACACCAGCAACAGAACTTTCACTAACTCAAACCCAAACATCCCAAACCACAGCAACACAAATATACAGAAAAGAAGGACAAAGAACACTCCCCCTCCAAAAAAAAACGTATAAATAAATGAATGAAATAAGATAAATAAATAAATAAGTAGAGGTGCCAAGATCGGTATTCAGAAACGCTTTGCTCTCTCACCACGACTATTTTCCAAAGCCACAGAGATGATTAGCGGAGTTTTTAAGAGTATTTCTCCAGTTAATAATACAGAAATCTTATCACTCTGCCTCTTGAACCTTAAAAACACACTCGAAACTCCTGTCAATCTAAACAAAGCCTTTTCAAATAGTGGTGTCAAAGAATACGAGACAAAGAGTGTAGAACCATATGAAAACACACCACCACAGCCACCGCAGACTCATACACCACCACACCCACGCACCAACACACCCACACACACCCCACACACACGTCCTCCAAATGTGGTAAGGTTGGGGTGAGGAAGGTTGGAGATCAAGCTATTTCTCGTGATTCTTGTAGCCTCGTTGTTTTCGTGTTCGTGGTGGTGGTGGTGGTGGTGGTGGTGGTGGTGATGCTGGTGGTGGTGGTGGTGTATTTCTATTTACGTAAGAGTCTGTACCAAGAGTTTCAGAAGCTGTATAAAAACGAGAAATGATAAGCAGAACCAATATGTGTAATTAGCAAGTGTAATGGTGATAAATTAGTAAGAAAAAATGCAGTCTAGAATAGATATGAATGGTAAGTTTCGTAGTCACTTGCATGAGCTTAATATTATTCAGCAAGGAAAGAGGGTAATTCAGTGTTATTCAGTGAGGAAAGAGGTAACAGCGAATCTGGCGCGTACCAACCCCCCTCCCCCCCCGCCCCTTTGGTGAATCTAGTTGAGTCCAGCCTTGTCCAGATCCTGCGCCCTTCTTCCCCCCGTGGACAGTTCCTGGGTGGGGTCATATGGCACTGACAGCATTCCAACCTGACGTACTGCGGTGATCATTGTTGTTCCTTTGAAGTGTGCCTTTATTGTCAGGTTGGAGTCATGGGTTCGAGTCCCGATGTGTCCTTTTTTTTATTTTATTTTTTCCTGATGTAAGAGAGGGAAGGTGAACAAGGAGGGGAAAAATTAAAGTAAAAAGCCCACTAATTTGACAGTCCCCTTCAAGTTTAGGTCTTATGAAAATTTTTGACCAGTTTTTTATATTGTTTTAATTTTCACGTGACAAATAAGTAGTTTTTCGTGGTTTTCATTGCGAGCTTATCTTTTGTTTCTCTGTGATATACTTGTAGTGGTAGCATAGTCACTCAGACAGCCTTGTTTGGACCGGAAGAGCTGTTACTGTCTGTTCTTTCCTTTGTATTCCTTTTGTATTCCTTCTCCTCCTCCTCCTCCTCCTCCTCCTCCTCCTCCTTATCACTGCATTTTTTCCCCAACGTTCAATAATCTCATCGTTATTTATTACAAAAAAGGAGATTAGATTCACATTAATACAATAATTTCATGAGGACTTAATTGTAGTTATTCATTTATTTATTTATTTTCATGCAAGTTTTATTTAATTCTGGTTCAAGGTGGATTATGCCATTAGTATTAGTTATTATTATTGTTGTTGTTGTCGCTGTTATTATTTTTATGATTGATTTTCTCCATTAATTTTTCACCTTTTATTAACGTACCAATTTGTTTATTCATTTACCCTTCTTCTCCGCGTTTTGCCTTTTGAGTTGCGCCAGCTTCCTGAAAACCTCAATGTTACTTCCTGCTTATTGTTTGAATTGTTTAGCTTAGCAAGTGCGTCGCGACATTTCCACTTCATTTGACCAAGGAAGAAAAAACAGTAGAAA
>CM035204.1:9450887-9464933 GCA_020233015.1 Callinectes sapidus
CGAGAGAGAGAGGAGAGAGGAGAGAGAGAGAGAGAGAGAGAGAGAGAGAGAGAGAGAGAGAGAGAGAGAGAGACCAAATATTTCACTTCACCACAACATTCACTGAACAAGCACAAGAGAAACACGAGACCATGAAACGAGTGTGCAAACTGTATCCAATTGCTAAGAAAATACAAGAGGAGGGGGGAATAAAATCACGTATATATTGGTATTAGAGGAGAACACGCGGCAGAGAGGAACAGTGTGTACAGTAACGTGTATTGTAAGCTGTTTATTGTACACATGCAAGTAACTGGACTGGATTGGGGGTTAGGTTGATTAAAGTTAAATGCGTTCCAGTTATGTTGGTGGAGTGTGGGAGAAGTGGCGGGTGGTAATTAGAAAGGTGCGTAAGTATTGTTGTTGTTGTTGCTATTGTTGTTGTTGTTGTTATTGTAGTTATTTTTGTTGTGAGTGTATGTAAGGACACTGATTGGTCTCCTTCTTCTATTTCTCCTTCTCCTTCTCCTTCTCCTTCTTTTCCTCCTCCTCCTCCTCCCTACCACTACTATTACCACTATTCCCAACACCCCCAAACCACCACCACCACCACCGCCAACAAAGATAACAAGATGAATAGCACCACCATATATCCTCTCCCTTCCCAACCAACACCCTGGTAATCTTGACACCACAAAGCTCCACCAGCAACACCACATCCTGGAATACAAGCGGCGGACATGAGACAGCCGGTTGGTGATGCAATACAGAACACTCATACACCACAAGGACACAAGGTTAACGAGAGAAGAACACCTGTCATTACCATAAATTTGTACGTGGTGTTTTTTTATATTTTTTTATTTTTTCTACCCGGTGTCTCCTCTTCCTCTCTCAGGGATGAAGGTGACAAAGAAGAAAAAAGAAGAGGAGAATAGGAGAGTGTCTTTCTTAACCACTTTAGTTCCACGACGTGTTTTTATAGTTATTCTTATTATTTGTTGGTTTTATACAGCTTCGGAAACTCAAGTGGGGATTGAAATAGTACAGACTGGCTATTAATCTTCTGACCTCCATAAACGCTTCCTAATGTTAATAAAATCGTCTAATCACACCGAAAAGTCGTGATAAAGATGTGTCTCAGTACCGAAGGGGTTAAGAATAACAAAAGTGATGATAATGTAAAGAAATAAGAAAAATAGAAACAGGAGTAAGAGGAAGAGAAAATTGACCATAAAATCAAGATCAATTACGTGGAGAAGAAGCAAACAAGCTTTAGAGGAGAAAAAAAGAATGGGAAAAGAAGACGATGATGAGGAGGAGGAAAAAGCTGAAAAAAAATGAAGATGAATACGTATTTATATAACAAACAAAACAAGGGAGCAGGAAGGAGGCGAAGGAAGATGAGGCCGCTCGGATACAGCCCTCCGCCCTCCGCCCTCCGCCCTGGTGAGGCCGCCCACGAGAACACGACCTGAACACAATCTTAGCGCACACCAAGGCCAACTGCTCCCTCCTCTGCCCCCTGCCGCCCCTTCCACCATTACTGATGCCCCGACCTCGCGTTTCCCTTTTTGTCATTCCGAGACGCCCCTTTGTATCATGAGAGCTGAAGGTTAGGTTAGGTTAGACACCCTTTGGTCCTCTTTCAGACACTTTGCTCTCTCATCATGACAGTTTTCCAAGATCACAGTACGACTAGTCAGGTTTTCTAGAGTTTTTCCTTATAATCTGTTAGAAATTTTGCTATTCCATCTCTAGAATCATAAAAAGTGGACTAAAAAACGTGGCTATCTTTAACTAGAGCCTTTGGAGAATAGTGATGGTGAGAGAGCAGTGTTTCAGTATACGGGGCTTTGTGTTATGAGGAGAAGATCTGGGGAAGGTTATCAGGTTTGTTATACTCACCTTTTCTCTTTCTGTAACCCTTTTTTTCCCCTTTCTCTCACTATCTATCTCTATCTCTTTCTTTCTCTCTATCTATCTCTGTCTCTCTCTCTATCTATTTTTTCCTTCGTGATTGTTGTTTTATCTGTAAATATCTATCTCTCTATCTCTTTCTTTCTCTCTCTATCTATCTCTGTCTTTCTCTCTATCTATCTATCTTTTCCTCGTGATTATTGTTTAATCTGAGTTTCATTCGGTGCGTGACTTCGAAAAATGGTCTCACTTTTATCCTCGCCTGTATCCCTTTACCCTGGCAAGTCCTCGTTTTCCGCTACCTTGCGACATGCAGGAAGGAGGGTCGTGGAGTCCTGCGTGTGGCTGATGCAATGAACCAGGCACCGTGAATTCCTGCAGCTGTTTATGCTTCAATTCCTCTCCTGGCGGTTGAAGTGTGTGGTGTGTGCTGCGCTGATGCTGTTAAATTGTCGTGTGTTTTGTGTTGAGAGGGAGAGAGATAGATAGATAGACAGACATAAAGGGAGAGAGACAAACAGATAGGAACTTGAATTAACCACAATGCTGAACAAACTAGTAACAGAATGATTAACTAACACATATCCACAGACAGAGGGAGAGAGACTAACAGATAGGGACTTAAATTAACCATAATGCTGAACCAACCAGTAACAGAATACTTGACAGACACACACAGAGACACACACGGGGCAAAGATAGGAACAGCTGGGTGACATACACGGATATAGATAAGACACAAGAGAAGGAGAGAGAGAAATACAAAGAAATGGTAAAGTCTTCAGAAAAGCAAAGAAATCAATGGAACGTGCGCAAGAAAGTTCCTCCCGCGTCATGGTGCTGTGATGTCATGACCTTATATGGACGTTATTATTACCGGAGGAGTGTGAATCTTTTTTTCCCACCTCGTCCAGTCGTGCACAGCGAAGCGTTAATTGATGGAGGTTTGAGGGAGAGAGAGAGAGAGAGAGAGAGAGAGAGAGAGACAGACAGACAGACAGACAGACAGACAGACAGACAGATAGGCACACAGAAAGACAGATAGACATACAAACAGGCAGATAGACAGACAGACACACACAGACATACAGACAGACACACAGACATACAGACAGACACACAGACATAGAGACAGGCAAATAGAAAGACAGAAAGACAAAAAAACTGACAGAAAGCCGGACAAATCATCCACAGACATGAAAATAGCAAAGAACACAGACAAACACACATACAACCGCAAACACACACAGACGGACAGACAGACAGACAAAGACAGAAACAAAGCCACATTTCCTTCCTCCGTCACCTGAATACCTTGCAACGTAACTGGAAATATTTGACTTTACCCATTAATTATTTTTTTCCACCCCCTTCATAGATCACTCAAATGTCAGGTTCCAATTCACTTTCTCATTCTCGAAGGTGTCATTTTCAATCTTTATTACTTAGCGGGACTTCGTGACCTCTGCGGTGTGTCGCCAAAGGATCAGTTAATCAAGCAATGTCTGTCTTTTCAACGAGTCGGAACAGTAACACCTGACTTCACTTCCTCCGGCGTGTGTGTGTGTCCTGCTTCCTGTTCTAAGGTAAGGAGTGCACAGACTTGTTTTTCTTTCTTTGTTAGTGTTGGGTGCGCTGTGTGTGTGCCGGAAGCCTTGTAAGGGCAGTGGGTGTGTGTGTGTGTGTGTGCTGTGTGTTCACCCTTCGTCCACGAGAGTTACTGAGAAAACATGCGTACAGTGCGCGAGGCGAAGGGAGGGACAGAGGGAGGGGAACAAAAATTATGGCTCATGTGCTTCACCTCCACTATTTTAAAGGGCTTTATTTAAATATACACGAGTTTTTTTAGGTGTTTTCACGGTTCTAGTGAAAGACTGACAAGATTTCTACGTTTTTGACTGGAGCAACTCTTGAAAAACCTGCAAATCATCTTTCTGGCCTTGGAAAATAGTCGTGGTGAGAGAGCAAAGCGTTTCTGAATACCTAAGTGCCTCTGAGGGAGTGGTTCTGGTCTTCCCAGTGCCCTCTTGTTCGTACATTGCTGGTACAGTGATGGTACAGTGCGGGAGGTAAAGAGAGGCACAGAGGAAGGAAGGAACAAATATTATGTGCCTCTGAGGGCGTGGTTCTAATCTTCCCAGTGCCCCCTTGCTCGTACAATGCTCATACAATGCTGGTATAGTGCCCGAGGTAAAGAGAGGAACAGAGGAAGGGAGGAACAAATATTATGTGCCTCTGAGGGCGTGGTTCTAGTCTCCTCGGCGCCACCTTGCTCATGTTTGGTGCAGGAAGACCCTCCTCCGTCACGGGCGTGGGGTTTCCAGCCGTACCTCTCGCCTCACCTCTGGGCGTCCGGGCAAAGGTTAGGCCGCTTGACGTCCTCCAGTGTGCGTCGCGTGGCCGGCCGGGCTGAACCTTACCTGCTCACTGCTCACGGATTCATTGCCACTGACTGAGGCAAGGATGGAGCGCCAGCCACCCAGATAGCGAGAGAGTATTGATGGGAAAGATGAATGGGAAGTCCTGAATTGGAATGTTGATGCGCTTATGAGTAAATGGATAGTCTATAGATCAGTAGATAGGTAAATTTGTGTGTGTTCTGCTGCAGTTTGTTTGTGTTTGTCAGAGAGAGAGAGAGAGAGAGAGAGAGAGAGAGAGAGAGAGAGAGAGAGAGAGAGAGAGAGAGACACACACACTATAGATCAGTAGATGGGTCAATAGGTGTGTGTTCTGCTGCAGTTTGTTTGTGTTTGTCAGAGAGAGAGAGAGAGAGAGAGAGAGAGACCCAACCACTATGCATAAACACAAACCCACACACACTTTCCCAGTAACACATAATACACAACGTTGGCCTTTTGACTGCTGGTGTGCGAATACCGTAACACAAGACTTTTATGGAAGAAAATGCTACAAGCAAGAAAAAAATGAATAAACACCCCAAAACACCTCTTACTCTCAACCCAGCACAGTAGCATCTTATCAAGCCTGAAGAGAGACAGAGGCCAAAAGAAGTCGAAGGGTTAATGGAGGATGAGATAAGACGGTCGAGTCCTTAAGAATGCGATCCGGGGTTCCATTCACCACTCTGGGCGTAGACTTCGAATCCCCATAGGTGCGGTGTCAAGGTGAGCCTCTCCAGCTACCACCACTGCGTCTATAGAAGGGAAGGCTGCGTAGGCTGAGGGTCTTAATACACTGAAGCTCCCATGACCCGGTAGTATAGAGAAGACTGTTTAACCTCTTCAGTACTGGGACACGATTTCATCATTCTTCTGCTTAGTCTTTGGCGATTTTATACAGATTTAGGAATTCATGTGAGGGATTAAAATAGTACTGACTCTGGCCATTAAGCTTTTGACCTCCACAGTCCCTTTCTAATGTCAATATAATCGTCTAATCACACCCAAAACCCGTGGTAGAAATGTGTCCCAGTACTGAAGAGAGTAATAGCAAAAAACGCCCACGGGAACCATCCAATCAGTCATCAAAAAAGATTCATGATCGCTGCGGGTTAGTGAGAGGCCTGCTAGATGCGATGCGAAGGCCGACACTAACAATGCGTGGTGCTCCTTCAAAGGCAGAGTGTGTGGGACGCGGCCTTCAATAAACTTACACCCATGTTCGGAAACACTTCACCGCTGCACCTTCTCTGTTTCATAAGGCTCCTATTTAAGTGACACAAGTTTTCTAAAGGTGTTTTTATGGTTTTAATGACAAATGAACAAGGTTACTGTATAACTGACAAAAGAAACACCCTCAGAAACACTTCACCGCTGCACCTCCTCCATTTCAAAAGGCTCCTATTTAAGTGACACAAGTTTTCTAAGGTGTTTTTATGGTTTTAGTGACAAATGAACAGGGTTACTTCATAATTGACAGGAGAAACACCCTCAGAAACCCAGCTTGTCTGTATGGCCTTTGAAAATATTGGTGAGAGAGAGGAGCCTTTCAGAATAAGGACCTAAAGGCTCTTCAGGCATGAGGCAAGTGGGCGGGGGCGAGTGAGTGTTGCCTGCAAGTTCAAGGTGGTGGTGGTCTGCGTATCGTGACAGTTCTGCCTCAGCTCACAGACGTGGTAATGAGGTAATGAGTGCCCTCTGTCCAAGGTTGAAGGCTCGAGAGACTGGTCATCGTTTTGGATTCTGCCTTTGTTTTCGTTTTATTTTATTTACTTATTTCCTTCTGTGATGAACTGGATTTTTTTCTTTTTTTTCCCGTGGCCAGATTTCCTCTCGTGTATTAAGGAAGAAAACAACACTAACAACAGTAACTTCCATATATAACTATGAACCGCAACCACCGCTACCTCTTTCCAACGACTAACTTCAAGAACATCTACCCTACATACATTGCCCACTGACTATACCACCACCACCACCACCACTACGGGAATGGAAACACCTCTAATGCCGTTATAAACATTCGGGCCTACTTTGCACCTCAACGGATTGCCTTCACCGTCACAGTTTTTAGTCGTGTTTTTGTATGGTCCGGGTGTGTGTGGTATGCGTGGCGGCGGCAGCGGGATGGGCTCTGGGCGTCGCGGGGGAGATGGCAGGACCAGGAAGAGGATGCCAAGGTAGAGCTATGAACAACTGTCACTAACGGGCCGGGCGAGTCACTGGTATTGTACACGCACGCTACATCACTAATAAAAACTGAATAATGTGTCCTTCACTCTGGGGTTTTCACGAAGGAACAGTGTCTGGAACTCTGTTGTCAAGATCAATGCAGGAAAAAGAGAAGTTATCTAGAAAGCGAAGAGGAGCGAGATAGTCGAAGCAAAACGTGGCATTACCGGGTTGTCTTAACAAACCCAACCCCTCCAGTACTGAGACGCATTTTCATATTCATTCTCCTTATTATTTCTCAACTTTGTACAGCTTCAGAAACTCATGTGAGCATTAGAATACTACAGACTCTGGGCCATTAGTCCTCTGAGCTCCATAGACCCTACCTAATGTCAATAAGATCATCTAATCACATCCCAAACTCGAGGTAAAAATGTGTCCCAGTACTGAAGATGTTAAACCAAAAAATCACAACAAAAATCATGTCACTTTAAGGTTTTTCGAAGTAAGTTAAGGTTCAGCAGAGAAAATTTTCCTAATATTGAAGGGAAAGGGAGGGAAAAGAGAACACTGGACGACGCAGGGAGGGAGGGAGGAAGGGAAAAAAGCTCCACCACCGCCTTTACCACTAATGAGGAAAATAACAACAAAGAATCGTGTCCTAAGAATCTAAAACACACACACACACACATTAAACTGATAAAAGTAACATAAACAGAGAGGGCAAGTTAAGACAACAAATATCTAATCACACTCGTGGTAAAAATGTGTCTCAGTACTGAATTAAGGGGTTAAAGTAATAAAAGTAATACAAACCGACACAATAAATTACGACAACAAATATCAACTCGAGTCACACAGATTACAAGAAGATAAAGTGTCAGCGGTACCATTGTGAGCTTCAACCCTCCACACCGCGACTTGTTCCTCCAGCCGCCCATGCCTTCCTTCCTGCCGCGTGCCGTCCTGTCCCTCCCCACCGCAATGCAGGTCAAGAGGTCAGGCTGCGTGAGTCCCCCAAGGCCCCACACGTCGCTCAAACAAAGGATTATTCTGAAGCACTCCTACCCACACCTTCACTACTTTCCAAAGGGTCCAGTTAATCCTTCATTACTGGGACGCATTTTTAATTAAAGTTTTGGGTGTGGTTAGACGATTTTCTTGACATCAGCAGTACTAGACCAATAAAAAAAGATAGAAAATTATATCGTTAACCCCTTCAGTACTAGGACGCATTTTTACGTAAAGGTTTGGGTGTGATTAGATGATTTTGTTGACATTAGTAAGGGTCTATGGAGGTCAGAAGGTTAATGGACAGAATATTTACTATTTTAATCGACAAATGATAAGCAGAATAGATATGAAAATGCGTTCTAGTACTGAAGGGGTTAAAGTTACACGAATCTTTAACCCTTTCAGTACTATGACGCATTTTCATATCATTTCTTTTTACTATTTGATGGTTTTATAGTGCTTCAGAACCTTATGTAGGGTTTAGAATAGGGAAGAGACTAATCATTAATCCTCTGACCTCCATAGACGTTTTAATGTCAATAAAATCATCTGATCACACACAAATATGAAGACAAAATGACATCCCAACACTTAAGGGCTCAAGGATGTTTTCTTTAGGATTCTATTGAGAGATTAACATTTTTACATCATTAACTGGGAAAACACACTTGAGAATCCGGGTAATCATCTCTGTGACCTTGGAAAATAGTCGTGGTGAGAGGGCAAAGTGATTCTAAATACGGACCAGGTGTTCTGAGAGGCGAGACTAGTGAGACAAGTTCCCTGAGGTGATGGCGGTCTTGCCCTCCACGCCCACCTGCCTCGTCCACCTCCAGACACAGCGCCAGGCATCTTTGGGGGCCTCGAACAGCACTGCGTTATTTATGACTGCACCTGGTTATCCATGTGACTTCCTGGCGTGTTTGGGGTGTGAGACAGTTTATGATTTGTTTTAGGGTTTAGATTCGTGGGTGGTTCTTTGAAGGTAGACCTCTCAGTGTGTGTGTGTGTGTGTGTGTGTGGGTTGTGGGCATGCGCGCTTGGGACTGGATATCAAAAGTAGGTTCGAGACAAGTGTACATTCGTTTTAGGCAAGCGAGAAAATATTGAAGGTAACATTAACATTACAATAGTATTATTTAATGGAAAGCGTATCCAGGAACTCAAAGAGATAATACATTGTTTTTTCCTTAGAAGTAAGATTAGAAAATACACCAGAAAGCAATTTATGAAATTTAGGAATCAATAACAGTACTTAGACGCATTTTTTCATATAAATTATTTTCTTTATTTGTCGATTTTATACAGGGGACTAAAATATTACAGACTCTGGCCATTAATCTTTTGACTTCCACAGATCCTTCCTAATGTCAATAAAATCGTCAAATCACACTCAAAACTCATGGTAAAAATATGTCCCAGTACTGAAGGGGTTAAGAATGTATGCTGAAGATTATCCAGTTCTGTTGGGCATAAGGGAGTGAGTGAAACGCGTACCAGCGGGTCGTGACGAAGGCAAGAGGCTGTGTTACTTAGTTTTCGTAGCGTCAAATCTTAAAGTGGCTGTGTTATTCCAAGTTTTCGTAGCATCAGATCTTCAATTCTTACCTCACCAACTTGAGTCTCCCTCCCTCGGCCTCCACGCGCAGCATCCTTTAAGCATCTTCAGCGCACCCCAAACCATCATAAGCATCCATATCAACCAGGCTCCGAAAAAGCCTACTCCATAAATTAGGTCCACTCTTTTTGCGCTTATGTAAACACACGAAGTTGATGCGGCCGCGTGGTGGTGGATAGGGATCGCACGTGACTCGGGCTTAGTAAATTATGATGCGCTCTGGTTTTTGCTTCTCTCAAGGCTGTACGTCGCATTGTTTACGGATCCCTCTTCCCACACCACGCCGGAATGGAACAAGCAGGATTGTATTGAGCTCCACGTGCGCCCTCCCTTCCTATACATGAAACAAAGGAAACGGAAGAGAACACAACACCCTCAGGCCAGTGTTGCAGTTACCACCGCCGAAACACACACCAACCGTGACTTCCTGCTGAGCCCCACCCTGCCAGCGGCGAGCATGAAAAAATAAATAGGGTCGATTTCTAAACCACCCTGTGAGTTTCCCGGTAAGAAGAGATTTTACAGAGCGTAGACGGCGCATTGTTACGAGGTTACAAGGCTCTCCCATACTTCCTGTTCCTCGACAATGCAGTTTTTGTTGTACTGAGAGTAGCTTTAATACTACCCTGGCAGGTGAAGACTAAGACAGCATTGGTCAGTGCTTATACCTTGAAACGCTTGGAGCTTTTATAGAGATCATTCTTCTGAGGCCACTGTAATTATTAGGCTTTATCTTCTGGTCATGCAGAGTGGAAAAAGACGAAAACAGCAATAACTTCCACTAGAATCTATGAAGAGCAGAGGAGATAAGACGCCGTAAGATTTTAGAACACAAAAATGATCAATCTACTCTACTCATGACGTGTCTTGTCTGTTTCCACTACTGCAGTCCAGATATCTTCAACTGAGGTCCACATGTGCCTCTGTTTCCCAAGTACTTCTTTATAAACCCCGGGAAAACTAATGAAGGACAACAGGTATGCACTATTGCTATTCTATCCTCGCCACCCATCACAAGGCCAGAACCACTCGTGCCGCCGCTCAGTCGCCGGAACCTGCACCCACCGAGTCTTGGAAGGAATAATAAGAGCAACAGTTAGTTTCATATAGTGGAGTTTCGTTACAATGGAGGTCAGCGAGGTGAGAGCGTGAGGTGAAGATCCCTAATTTACTCCTTGATATGGTGTATAATTAGAGGGACAAAGCAGTTGGTGGTAATTGAGCCAAATGACCTTTAGGGTGTAAAACTGGAGGTGAAGATCCCTAATTACTCCTTCATATGGTTCTGTGACAGCGGCGGCGCATTTTTTCAATCTATACATTGTGGGATTTTTACGAGAATTTATGGGCTGAAGAAGACTACCTAACGGAGACTTCCCATTTGAAAACCCATCCATTTTGCAGCCATTACCCCTTATTTGGTGTTTAATTAGAGGGACGAAACAGTTAGGGGTAATCGAGTGACCGTCATGGTGTAAAACTGACTTCAAGGATCCGATGAGTCAGTGTGTGTAATTACTATTTGCTTGATGAGGTGAAAGTTCTTATGTTTTTTTAATGTAGTCCTTCCAACCGATATGGAAGGTCGACCAGGAGGAAGACGACGCCGAGGACAGACTAATAATGTTCCTGTTTCTTATTTTTTTATTATTTTTTCTTCTTCTTTTCCGTTAAGCTTTTCAATGATGCACTGTGATAAGGGGACAAGAAGCGTGTGAAGCTGACCGAGGTAGGTTACGGAAAGGGAGGTCACATGCGCGCCTGCACACACACACACACACACACACACACACACTAACTGACTGACTGGTTGATTGGTTGACTTACCGACTGTTAAACTGATTATCGTTGAATTCTTGATTGAGTGACAAGAATAATCCATTGATTTGATTAGTTTAGGTTAGATTATGGTTAGGTTAGGTTAGGTTAGGTTAGGTTACTTTTTGACTAAAGCAAGCACAACGAGATCACATATGAAGTACCTCACTTAAGTCCAGACAGTGAGGATTAACAATTATGATTAGGTTAAGTTAGATTAGATTAGGTTAAGTGAGGTTTGACAAGGTTAAGTAAGGTTAGATTAGGTTAAATTAGATTCACTCTGACTAAAGCAAGCACAACGAAATCACACATAGCAAGAACCTCACTCAAGACTACCAATGATTAACCTTCACTTATTCACCACCATCACCCCTGCGGCGCCCATTACCCAAGACCTCCTGAAGGCCAGCGTAGCGCCTCCTTCCCCGCCTCCTCCAAGCACGGGGAGAAGGGGAATGCGCTGCAGGAAACCCCGTCCACAGCATAACGGAGCCGCGGGGTGATGGGCGTTGCATCACAACAAAGGGTGGCTGTGTGCAGGGCGGGGCGCTGCCTGAGGGGAGAGCTGTGTCCGGGAGGGGTTAGTGGAAGGGTGAAGGCGAGGCCGGGCTGTGGTGGACTGGTGGTGGTGCTGATGGTGGTGGTGGTAGTGGTGGTGGTGGTGGTGGTGATAGTGGTAGTGGTGTTAGTTGTGGTGATCTGAAGTACCTTTAACTTATTTTCTATTTAGGTCAAAAGGAAGTGGGCAGGAAGAAAGTAATGTTTGTATGACACACACACACACACACACACACACACACACACACACACACACACACACACACACACACACACAACAAAGAACATATCTCCCTCCCCCCTCCCCTCTCCCTCTCTCCTCCGTGTGAGCGTGAGAAGGCTGCGGGCGGGGCGGGGCAGGCAGGGCTTGTCGACCCCCGCAACACACCACACTCCCCACACTCACCTCACGAAACAAGACACCCCACCACTCTCCCTTGCCACGCGGTTCTCCTCTCACTCTCACTCTCACTCTTGCCTGCTCAGGGGTCATATTCTCTTTGCTCTCTCACCACGACTATTCTCCAAGGCCACAGAGATAGCTAACGGGGGTTTTAAGAGCGTTTTTCTAGTTGGTAATGTAGAAATCTTGTCAGTCTACCTCTAAAACCGTAAAACACCTTAGAAAACTTTGAGTAGATTTGCATTAAGTCTTTTGAAATAGTGGAGGTGAAGCGCTGAAGTGTTTGGGATTACGAACCAAGGAATGACCACTTGTGTCCCCGACGAGTGACGTATTCCATGCAGCTCAGTCCTGCAAAGTGAGACATGGGAGACTCGACGGTGATATTATCGAGACAAGTCCATGGTTATCCTACACCGCGCTGGTAAACACACTCTGCCGCAGTGAATAAGGGGTAAAAAAAAATGGCATTGAAATCATATCATCAGGCAATTCAAAACGAGTCTTTCTTAGATCTAATTGAAACTTGTAATGAATGCGTTGGTTTGATCGGACGTGCATTCAGTGACAAATTATAAACGTTATACGAAGACTATCAACATTAGCAAGGAAGTATCGGAAAGAAGAGTATTGTTGCCTGACCGTGTGATGCGAAGAAATCATATGCATTGGGTGGTTGGGAGTGGAGAGGTGGACAGAAGGAGAGGCAGTGAGAGTCTGAAGGTCCAATTGAGTCCCCCTGCAGATGACAAAGGGGAAAAAGACCTGAGGGGTAGGGAATACACAAAGAAGGGATGTGGGGGAGGGGGAAACTTGCAAGAAACAGAAATCCTAAGCAGAAATGAGTTCAATCTGAAGAAGAATTAAGAAGACGAAAAATTAAGAATAAGAATAAGAAAATGAGAAGAAGAAGAAGAAAGTCACATGTATGCAATGCTTAGGAGACAGAAGCAGTGCGGAAGAATCCATCAAGGAGACAGACCAAAGCAAGACACTTAATGCTCATATCTGAACACAATATTGCCTGGCATTTTAGCGTGTGGAAATCAGTGTACATAAGAAAGGCAAGCTGTGGTCCAAGGATACCCCTGCAGGGCACGAGGAGAGCCGCCCACACCCACTCCCTCCTGTAGGAAGGCTGTCTATCTGTCTGTCTGTTTGTCCGTCTGTCGCACACAAAGATGACCTTGCCTGTGCAGTTGACACCCAGCGAGACATTATAGCCACGCCACGGACAAGGCTACGGGGCACGGATGTACATATATTTACCAACACTATTGCTTCCCGTCACCAAACGCTTCCTCTTGACATTCTCCCCCTTCCAATGACATCACTTACTTATTCTGCTTTTACCGGAACGCAAAAAATGAAAGGTAATAGAGTGGTCAGTTTCTACCCGCGTTCTTATAGTGATCCGTATGCTCTGTGAACTTAAATAGAGAGGAAAGGACACAGAAATTCACTCTTAACCTCTTCAATACCGAGACGCGTTTTCATTTTGCTTATTATTTGTTGATTTTGTACAACTTCAGAAATTCACGTGGGGATTAAGAATGGTACAAACTGTGGCCATTAATCTTCCGACCTCCTCCCTTCTTAATGGTTCACGGTGATACTTTGATGTGATGCTGTGTAAAAGAATGAGAGCCCAGTTACGTGTTCCGATGATTGTAACGACACCCTAACAACTACAGTGAGAGAATCCAGTTTGAGATGTCTGCAGTGTTAGATTAGTGTGTCTTCTGGGAATTTGTGAAGGTTAACTTGATACACACTTAGGAAACTATGCGTACTCTGTGTGTGTGTGTGTGTGTGTGTGTGTGTGTGTGTGTGTTTAGCAGCGTTCCCACAGTACCATTCCCCGTTAAGTAACTTTTGTACCCTGAGGAAGGAAGAGCAGAAGAGGGGAAAGGGGTTGTACCTGGTGTTTGTTCCTCCACCTCCCCTCCCCTCCTCCCCTCCACCTTCCCCTCCCCTCCCTTCCCCTCTCCCTTTCCCGGCTGTTCATTGTTACCAACCACTCGAAGCTATGAGGGTGTACAGAGGGCGCGGGCACACACACACACACACACACACACACACACACACACAGAGAGAGAGGGGGGGAGGGGCTTCGAGTTGCGAAAATATGTACATTGGTTCCTGTGTTGAATGTGTGTGTG
>CM035204.1:9474794-9477294 GCA_020233015.1 Callinectes sapidus
TCCCTTCCCCTCCCTTCCCCTCCCTTCCTCTCCCCTCCCTTCCCTTCCCTTCCCTTCCCCTCCCCTCCCCTCCCCTCCCTTCCCTTCCCTTCTCTTCCCTTCCCTTCCCTGTCCTCTCTTCTCCTACCACACCCTTCCCCTCCCTTCCCTTCCATCTCCTGCCACACCCTTCCCCTCCCTTCCCTCTCCTCCCACACCCTTCCCCTCCCTTCCATCTCCTCCCACACCCTTCCTTCCCTCCCTTCCACGCGTGTATCAAATTCGTGACTCAGCTGAGCGCCGCGGGAAGGCAGGTCTGGGAGTGGCAAAAGTACCCTCTGACTACTCAAGGTCCCCCGGTGGCCTGCATCAGCCTTCCTTGCGTGACCTTGGTATGGGAAGCTGCGAGCACGGGTGGGTCCTGACGGGGGTGGGGCGCGACTGCTGCCCTTTAGGTCTCGGGTATCCCTATAGGTTAGTGGTGAAGGTGGGGAGGCGCCGCGGGCCACTCACGGGGTAACTGTTGTAATTAAGTGTCTGTCTATTATTGGTGTTGACTTCTGTGCTTTGGTTAGGTTGGGTTGGGTTGGGTTGGGTTGGTGAGAAGATAGCTGTCGTGTTGTTGTTGTTTTTTTTTTTGGGGGGGGGGGATGTTATTAATTATTCAGATGGATGTGATGTGTGATATTTTTCTTTTCTTTTGTTTTGTCATGTGTTTGTGTGGTAAATAATGAGCGGAGTGTGTTTATGTTACTAACTTCTGTGTATATTCTGTGGGTTAAAAATGTATCGCCACTTGTAATACGTATGATGTAGTTATTCCCGATGGTACTACTTTTCATTAATAAGTACGAAAGAAAATATTTTGCCAACCTTAATATATATCGAATCAGAATAATACTCATGTCTACGTAAACTCCAGTAACCCTGTCACACTTACTTTGTATCTCCCTCAATTTAAGATCCATTAGTATCTTTAGAATCAAGTGTCATGAGGAGACTGTCAGCCGATCAAAGGAGGAAGGATTGAGAGACGCCACTAAACACAAGAGAGGCAACTGTCAGCAGATCAGAGGAAGAAAGATTGAGAGACGCCACATAAGGCAATAGAGACACGTTACATTGCTATAGACTTTTGCTAATCATAAGAGATACGGCACTAAGCATAATAGAGAAAACAGGATTGTGACAGACCTCTGCTAATTATAAAAGACGGCAACAAGCAAAATTCATGTACGGTGTGTTACTCTTCAGCTGATCACGACCGTACCTGCACGAGTGGAAGGATATTCTGTGTATAAAAGCGTATTTTTTGTGTCTGGAATGACTTGTAAATACATCAAGGGCATTTCTTCCCTGCCTATATAAAGAATATCCACAATGAACTGCTGATTTCTAGGGAGATATATAAAAAAGAGGGAGAGGAAGGGGGGGGGGGGAATCGCATCAAAAAGAAACAATACCTCATTCTTCTATATTTTTTTCACATATGGACAGTCCTTTTTTCACATATTACACACAATACCTCAATCAGTTTTTTGCCCACGAGTACCCGGCCTCTCCGTGTTCTATCTACGCGCCGACTCACTGCGTAGTACAGTTCTCGTGTCACGTACGTACGGACACCTCCTAAAAACAAGGTTAAGTAAGACTATTCACCCTTTATCATCCCAAGACCCGTTTTAACAGTGATTCATAAGTAGGTAACCTTTTTTTTCACGAATTCTTAGTCTTAAAATCCGTCTTAACCTCCCAAAATCGGTGTTGTACTTAAGCTTATTCTATCATCAGCTTCAAATTCACTGTCATGCTCTGGGAATCGTCTTATGTAAATGTTGTCAGGTGGATGTAGTGATCTCGGTAGCCAGAGTTCAAATCCTGCCGAGAGGAGTCAGGAAACCCTCTTGAAAACCTTAACCTTCCCAAAAAAACCTGTAAAAGCGTTCGAAATAAGTCAAAACCTCTTGAAAACCTTAACCTCCACAAAAAAGACTGTGAAAGGGTTCGAGATAAGTCAAACCCTCTTGAAAATCTTAACCTCCTCTACTAGAACATGCAAAGTACAAGAGATAAGTCAGAAACCGTCTTGAAAACCTTAATCTCCACAAAAAGAACTGTAAAAACGTTGGCAGATAAGTCAAAAACCCTCTTGAAAACCTTAACCTCCACAAACAACCTATAAAAACGTTCGAGATATGTCAAAAAAACTATTAAAAACCTTAACGGTCCACTAGAACCTGTAAAAGTACCCGAGATAAGACGCCAAAACGGATCAATATGTGTCGCAGTGTCGGAGAGGATGACGCTGAGAGACAAGAAGTTAATGTTAGTATTACTCCTTCTTTTTGTAGTGAAGGTAAGCACAGGTTTGGTTAATTGCGTTGTGGACGAGAATGCAAAGAAGTTGTTTAGACGTGTTGTAGTTGAGGTGATATTACTAACAAGGTTTCCGTGATAAATGAGGTTGGTGTGTGAAGGAGGTTTTTATTGCGTTTTATATGTAAATGGCACGTGTTGTTAG
>CM035204.1:9479794-9544803 GCA_020233015.1 Callinectes sapidus
AGAAAATCGTGTGGCCATTAATCTTCTGATCTCCGTAGGCCCTTCCTAATGTCAACAAAATCGTCTAATCACACCCAAAACTCGTGCGTCCCAGTACTGAAGGAGTTAATTGGGATAATGCATTACTCTATTATCATACAGTTTCAAATCTATCTATTTATCTATCTAAGACCTATTTATCTTTATTTTTCTACATATTTTTCATGACACAAAACAAAGGCATCGCGTCACTGCTAAAGATTAAAAAAAATAAGAGAAGCTGCAAGAGGCTGTTAGACCTATTCGTGGCAGTCTCTATGTGTACACCTCTGCCTATTTCTATATGTCATCCTCATCCATAAACTTGTTCAATTTTATAATATGAAAGGAACCAAAAGATAAGCGCGACTTCTATTTATCTGGCGTATCAAGTTTTGGTTCCTTTGCAGAGTGTGACTAGAAGTGTTCCTTGGGTAATGGTGAGCAGGGAAGGCGAGGCGAAGGAAGAGAGCGAGTTGTTGCCAAGTATTATAGTGACGGGACACAACCCTCCTATTTGGGAACCCACGCATGCCTTTAACACACACACACACACACACACACACACACACACACACACACACTTCTCTGGGACTGTCTGTCGAAAAGATCAAAGTGTATGTGGGTGTGTGTGTGTGTGTTATGGCTACGTTTTATCTTTTACCTTCGATTTTTTAGTACCTTGTGACGTCACCACGACCATTACATCACCACCACTACTACCACCATTAACACCATCACCACCACCACCACCACCGCCACCCCTCCCTTATCCTATCATGCTTACGATGTCACCTTGAACTTTCACTGTCCCCTCCCCTCCCCAAACCTTCGTGCTTGCCTCCCCTTCCCCTCATGCTTGCCTCCCCTGCCACCCAGCTCTACCTCCCTACCTGCCTCCTCCCCTCACTCCCCCTCCGGCCTGACTGAGGGGTAACGGAGCTCTGTGGGCCGTGGGCGTACACACACACATACACATACACACATTAAAGGTGAAATTAAAAGTAGTAGTGATATAGAAACACATGAAAAGTGATAATTGACTTACATTTCATAACTTCCCTCCCTCTAATCAACATGAATAAACCTACTGGGAATATAAGGAACTGCAAGTAGTGAGGCTTCTCTTCAACGTCTCCTTCTGTAGCTAGAATTTAAAAAAACACCATTGAAAATCTTTGGAAATTCATTAGTCAACTGAAAATCATCGAAATAAGACGTAGAGATGTTTGAAAATAAGATACCTTGAGTTTAGACATTCGTTCCAGGCTTGTGTCGCATTCTCTTGGCCCACAAAGGTAACACTCGTACTTATCCATGTAAAAATGCTTCGTCTGGAGGGTAAAGACTGCCTACGGAAGCTGCCCAGTCACCTCCGTCATGAAGGTCAAGATGTAGAAAGCCAAGTGGATGTCATTGCCTCCGTCTGTGTGTATGTGAAGAAGAGGAACAGGACGAGGAAGCAGAAAGTGGAAAGAGAAGAAAATGAAAGAAGAAAAGAAATAGAAAGGTCAAAAAAAGGGGGAAATGGACTAAGAGGAAAAGGAAAGAGGAAGAACAAGAACGAAATTAACAAGCAGTAGGAAGAATGTAAAACTAATTAGTAAAAAAGAAAGTTTTAACAATAAGATTTATGAATATCATGGCCACTAGTGCCAAGAGTGACGCAGAAAAACATCCCTCGTGAAAAGTAAAATGTGAGACTGAGAAAAAAATCAGAAAAAAAACACAACTTCTGCTTCACGTACGTTTTGTCTGCAGAAACAAGTACAGTTATCCATAAGAAGTAATGTCAAGCAGTACAGCGAATTACATGTCTTTAAAAGGGAGTAGAAACTTATAAAAGGATTAATGAACTGCTTTACGTTATCAAGAGCACCATAAAGACCAGACCACGTACTGAATTGTTAGATATGACAGCACTTCTTTCCACAATATTGATAACTTGCAACGTGACCACCTGTAATTGTAAGGAACTGTAGAGCGTAATGATAATTTCTAAGATTGTGTCATGCGTTTTGTGTTGATGTCTTTTTTTCATGTAAGAGGGGGAAGCTGGCCAAAGGGAACATAAGACAATAAAAAAAGCCCACTAATTTGCCAGCCCCCATGCAGGACTCTACTATATATAATCATAAATAGTATTCTGACTTTACCATATGTAATCCTCCTCCTCCTCCTCCTCTTCCTCCTCTTTTAATTAACTCCCTACAGCCATGCAAGAGGCGTAAAGGTTAGGTTAGGTTAGGTTTTATGAGAGAGAGAGAGAGAGAGAGAGAGAGAGAGAGAGAGAGAGAGAGAGAGAGAGAGAGAGAGAGAGAGAGAGAGAGAGAGAGAGAGAGAGAATGGCACTAGGGTAAGCATAGAGGACAACAACTTTCACTGTGTTAGGAAAAGTTGTTTATAAAAAGGTGACAAACAGTGTTCTTTAATGGTATATAACTGTTATCTCTCTCTTTTTGCAGGTCTATACTCGTCCCTGATCATCACTGTGAGTATGTGATTATGATTCTCTCTCTCTCTCTCTCTCTCTCTCTCTCTCTCTCTCTCTCTCTCTCTCTCTCTCTCTCTCTCTCTCTCTCTCTCTTCGTTCAAATTTACATACTAATTTATCCATTTCTTTATTCATTTATGTACTTATTGCTTATGTTCGGCAGCCTCATGTCAGCTACTTTTATTGTTGGAATTCCTACTGGTTTTCAAAGAGCGTCCATATTTCTACTGACAGATTAACCATTATGATTTATCTCTGTGGCACTTTGAAAATAGTCCTGTTGAAAGAACTAAGTCTTTAACCCCTCCAGTACTGGGGGGGGGGGCACATTTTTACCACGAGTTTTGGGTGCGATTAGATTATTTTATTGACGTTAGGAAGGGTCTAAGGAGGTCAGAAGATTAATGGCTGGAGTCTGTACTGTTTCAATCCTTACATGAATTTCTGAAGTCGTATAAAACCGAGAAATGATAAGCAAAGTAAATATGAAAATGCGTCCCAGTACTGAAGGGGTTTAAATGTCAAAGCGTTCAGAGATACGCACCTATGTCACGTCCCAATGTCTAGTAACCGCTTCCATGGACCACTATAGAAGTAAGATATATTATTCAAACATGTGTGGTGTAAAGTTTAAAATAGATTGGTCCCTCATCCAAAGAATCCGTGCTCTTTGAAATCCTATATAGATACACGATCACAGGAATCACTAACTTATATTTCCGTGTATGTGCAGTAAAGTCAATATATTCCTCTCCTTCTAGGGGTGTAAATATATCAGGTATTTGTTTGTGTTGAAATGTAAGATTAGACATCATGGAAATCTCTCTATTTCATTGGATACGTAATGATATAAGTGAAAAAAAGAGACCACATGCATTTTATAATAGTCTCCTCTTGAAGGATATGACGCAATAGACAGTTCAGTTGCCAAATACATTATATAGATGCCTCGGTTCTCTTTCCCTTCACTGACTTCCAACCAAGCCTTCTGTTCTCCCTCCTTCCCTCCTCTTCTTCTTCTTCCAGGCGGCTGTTATAGATCGCCGGCGTGTATTGATCAGGTGAATGGCTACTACGCTTTGTCCGCAGATGTTAAGCTATTTGAAGTGAACATAACTCTTTGCCCTCTGCCTAAAAATGCGTCGTAATACACTTTTCAAGATTTTCCTTAGATTGAATATCGTTAGCTTGCTTGCTTGCGTACTTATTTCCATGTCTCTGTTTTATGAAGGGGTATGGATGAGGAAACCCAATGAAATACGTACAGGATGTTGGTGAGTTATATGAATCAAATGTTCTTTCTCTCTACTTTGCTACTAACCTGCATTAAACATTAAATAATATTCAACAATTTGTATGTAAAGCCAGAATCACACAGTCCTTTATTGGTTTACCTTGCCAAATGGGGTGTTGGTTTTATTTATTATTCAAATGCCACTGGATAAGCCATAAGTGTTTAGAAGTACAACCTCCTCACAACAACCTAATTGATGTGTAATACGTGTAGAAACAACATTAAAAACTCCCTTAATGAAACCAGTACCACAACATCTGTCCATGAATTCTTTTAACTCAATCAGATGTTGAGTGTATTTCATTATTCAAAGTGCAGCCCGAGAGTTGTAAGGGAGTGTAAAAATACTTCCCCACAACAACCTAATTGATATGCATTACGTGTAGAAACCACATAAACTCCTCAAATGAAACCAGTAGCACACATCCGTCCATGAATTCTTTTTACTCGATCTGATGTTGAGTGCATTTCATTATTCAAAGTGTAGCACGAGAGTTGTGAGGGAGTGTAAAAATACTTGGAGGTGCCGGGGATTGAACCCGGGACTTCTCACATGCGAAGCGAGCACTCTACCTCTGAGTTACACCCCCTTTGGGTTTGGGGAAGGGATTACGTGGACAGATATCTGATTTTACTTTATGTATGTTTCTAAGGGGTTCTGTGGGTTATTCAAGTGCAGAAAAGTAAGATTTTAATATTCATTGTGGAAAAAGTCAGTCTACCCTCTTCTTCCAACGCTTTCGACGCACAATTTTGTTTTATTTGTGTTTTACGGTGTGATTCTCAAGGAGTCTGCGTTATTTGAGGGAGTAGAGATAGCAAGATCCTACGTGAGTGAGATAGAAAGACAGGAGCAATATTCTTACAAACACCTAAACTTTATGAATTATCTTTATTATTATTATTTTCTTTCTTGTTTGCTTTTTTTTGCTTCCAAATGGTCTGGATGAGTGAAATAGTACAGTTCCATATACGGGTCTGAAAGGCAAACTATAATAAAGAATATTCCATGGCTATAATGCTCCATCCAATCACTTACACGGTGTCTTTTACATTACGGTGACTGTTAGTGGTTCATCTCCTTCCTTTCGTTAAACCACCGCCCTTCATGGGAAAGCTTTTATATCCAATGAACTCTGTTTTGTTCAGGCGAGATGTTGAGTCTTATTTGAACTGTCTAGAACCCATCATTCTTTGATTGTATTAGTTTTTAAAGTGTTTCCAAATTATCTGGCTGGATACAGATAAAAAAAGAAATGTTTCCGTGACAGATGACTTTTTTTTTTTTAAGACTAATTAGAATTTAGAACTCTACTGAACATTAAACTGGAGATGCTCAGTCGTAGAGAGAGAGAGAGAGAGAGAGAGAGAGAGAGAGAGAGAGAGAGAGAGAGAGAGAGAGAGAGAGAGAGAGAGACTCTACATAAAAAGTTAATAAGACCAATGTGATGTTTTTAAATAGTGCGTCATCATGGCAGTTTATTAATATATTATACAGCCCTTTGTGGCACTCACGTACTGAGCACCTAATCTTTGGGCCACACACATCTTGTATCTGTACATTCAATTACACTACATTACATATTTACACAACAAGCAATTGGTACATTTGTTTGACACATTCACATACTGTTGCATAAGATTGTTGCTTGCATTCCTCCCAGAAACTATCTTTGGACCAGAGTTATTATGGTCCCAATGTCTCAAATGCTGTAGTTAACACCTCCCTGCCAGTGAATCTTTACATAGCAAGGATGCCTCTCAGCCAAATAAATGTAACATAGATTTCTGGGATTCCTTTAGCACAACTGACAAAGTGGTGTATAGTCTTTGTCAAAATCATAGTATGTGTGGGAAGAACAATGATGAGATAAAGAGAAAACACCAAACCACAGATGGATTGACAGAATAATGATGGATGAATGGGAAGAAACAGTTGAAGGACAATGTGTACAACCAGGGTGTATATCCCTAAACATTTCAGCACTATAACTCACTACTTTTAACAGATATAGGTTGTGGAAATAACTTGACAGGTTTTGTGATTCTAGACAATTTAAAAAAGATTTGCCAGTGTGGAGAAGAAAACCCATAAGAACCTAACTAATCATGTGGCTTTTGAAAATAATCCTAATGAGTATAGGTAATGCATTTAGGAATATAGAACCTGGTTGCTTGAAAGAGTGTTATCAAAAGCATCAATGTCACACATGCAGATATGGGAAAAGATATCTTGTGAAAGATGATACATTTAAAAGGAAAGATTGAAGGACATTAACAGATTTTGTTACAATGAACGTATGTACCTTGAACATTTCATTAGTTGTTACATTCCCAGCAACTTTCTTCTACATATCCATTCCTATTAAGACTCCGTAGTTCAAAACACAAGTTATTGCACTGGCAGTTGTCATGTAAATCAAGAGACAAAAAAGAAGTGTAACATCATGATTCCCTATGAAGTATGTCATCAGTCCACAAACCAACTCCATGGATTTGGCACTTGAGAAAAGAAATATTTCCAAAAGATTGTACAGTCAGTCTTGTCAGTTTATACAATGTTTGTCCACATATACTTAGGTCAATGACCTCTCTACTTACACCAGCAAGTGTCTCTTCCTGCTAAGAAAGTTTTAACTTGATAATATGAATTCCTCATCCAGGGTAGAGGAATGGTCAGGGAGGAGGGTAGGGGCAGTGTCCTCTATGGCTGTGGTGGGGACACCTTCCACAAGCTGATACTGTGTTACTCCCCCAACAGTCTGTTGAAGAACCAGCCTTCCATCAACAGTCTGTATTAGCACCTCTGATCCATTAAGTAAAGTGGCATCTGCTGGGAGGCTGTCCTGGCTACTGTCATTTTGTGAGATGTTTGCTGCTGGATTAACAGTTTCCTCTGCATTCTCTGTTAGGAAGCGCTTTAGTGGAGTAGAGTCTTCAACAATTATTTGGATATTTGGACTTGTTGGTTCTTGATGAAGCAGTTGCTGAAGACTGTCATCCATGCTGACCAACACTTGCATTTCTCCTTCCTCTCCTTCTTCAGACTGGATCTCTTTGGTACCTTCACTGAACCTCTGAGGTGAAGTGTCCTCATCCTCTTCCCGCATGATAACATACTGGAGGCCTCCGTCAGTACTGGCCAGCTGGAGTACAGTTCCATTTCCTTCACCTTCAATTAATTGCCCCTCTGCATTATTTTCTTCCTCCGTATCTTCAGTGGTGGCCAATCCTCCTGCCAGCTGCAGAATGACAGCCTCCTGACACTCTGAGGATCCTAGCAAGTGGTCTCTCATATCATCTTCTGTTTGTGTGGCATGGAGGCATCCTGGACATTGCCACACATCAGTATTGATGGTTGCTCCCTCCCCCTTGTCGCTTTCATTATCACCCACAACATGGAACCTCAGCAGTCGTGTAAGATCCTGCCAGCTGAGAGATGACACTTGCTCTAGGAAGGAGGCAGTAGCAGTAGCTGGATCCACTGAGCCGGATGGCAGTGACAGCTCTAGGTTTGATGAGGGTGAGAGGCGTGTCTTTACAGCATGGCCCTGAGCCTCCACACCATGAGTGGCATGGTCCAGGAGGTGTCGCATGATTGAGCTCCTAACCACAAACATCTTGCCACACATCGAGCATCGCCACCGGTTCACAATAACATGTGAAGCGACATCAGGAAGATCATGTTCACTTTGTATGTGGCGCATGATTTGGTGTCTTGTTGAGGTAGCATGCTGGCAAACCCCACACTCATAGGGCTTTTCTTGAGTGTGTGTTACCATATGTCTTTCCAATAATGCTTCACTGCGGAAGTTGCGTCCACATTCCTCGCACGTCACAGAGGATCCACTGGAATGTGTCGCAACATGACGTATCTGATCTGACTCCAGACTAAACTTGCGATCACAGACGGGACAATCATAGTGGAGTCCGTGATGCCGGCGAGCAACATGGTTACGCAACAGACCCTCCGACCTGAACATCTTGTGGCATCGGTCCACTTGACAGATGTGAGGGGTGCTGCTGCTGTGGGTCACCAAATGGTTCTTTAACTGGATCTGTTTGGTGAAAGGTTCAGCACACATATGGCAAAAATTATTAGATTCTGAATGGTGAACCATCAGATGATTGAGAAGAGCCTCATTGGAAGAATATACATGACTGCAAGATGCACAAGGAAATTCCCTCTTATGCTTTAGTTTATGAGCATCAAGATCTTGTTGTTTCTGGAATGTCTTGGAGCAGTAGGAACACATGAACAATCCATTTGAATGAGTGCGCACCAAGTGGTCATTCAGCGGCCGTTGTCGTTTGAACTGCTTTAGACATATGTGGCAAGTGAAAGCCTTTTCTGACGAATGGGTAATCATGTGATCATCGTAGCGATGGCGCTCCACAAAGGATTTCTCACAAAGGGAGCAATGATACCTCACCACATTTTCACCTCCGTGCTCAGATCTGTGGTGTTTTCGATAGTATTCCTGCGTATCACACTCCAAGCCACACTGCTCACACTTCCATCTTTTCTGACACTTCTCCACGTGATCATTGTAAAACCCAATGGATTTGAATTCTCTCTGACACACAGGACATGGTTTGGCCTCCTTGAAGTAATGACTCTTGTAATGTTCTCGCAAGTTGCTCTCCATACCAAACTTGATCTTGCAATCTGTGCACTCAAAAGCTTTTTCATCCATGTGCATCCATAAATGCTCTTCCAGAGAGTAAATATCATTGAATATCTCTTCACAAAAATCACAAGCCACCTTTTGTTTTTTGGGATTCTTATTGCCTAGTTTTAGGAACTCCTCATAGTGTCTGTTCTTCATGTGTTTACGTAACAGAGTCCCTTGTGCGTAGGCCTTGTCACATAATCGACACTTGTGGGGCAAGTTGCCCTTGTGACTCAACATGTGTGTTCTCAGGAACTTTGTTGTTAAGACTTTGTTGCAAATAGGACAGCTCATCTTCTTTGGCAGATCCTTTACACGCTGACCCTTGAGGGGGTTGAGCATGTCCATCTCCTCCAGGCCTCCCTCTCGTGTTTGTTGAAGGTGAAGAGTCACATCATTTTTAGGCTCGGCATTTTCTTCCTTCTCCTCCTTCACCTGCACTGAGCCATCAGTTGCAATGACTAGCACCTTTGGTATTGATGCATCTTTCTCATTACCATCATCTTTCTTGTCATTTTTGGTGTCTGCACTTACATCCTTACTCTTCAACTGATTTTTGCCTCTTTCAGTGCCCCCAACTGGGTCACAGTGATGAACGGTTTTAACATGGTATTCCAGGGCCTCCTCTTTCATAAAACCCAGATGACACAGCTTACATGAAAAAGCCCTGTGACTGTTGCGATGAAATCTAAGCATGTCCACACAGGCAAACTTTTCCCCACAGTGTTGACAGAGTAATGTGGCTTCTACATTGTGAACACATAAGTAATGTTCTTCAAGATCGCTAGGAACACTGTAACGAGCAGAACAGGTCTGACAACTGTAAAGCTTCATATCAAAGGCCTTGTGTACTCTCACCATGTGCCTGTTTATGGAGCTGAAGCAGTTACTTTTATAGTTGCAATAAGTACAATTGAACTCACAACCATTGTGCATTTTCTGATGGTGAAGACGAAAGGCTCTCGCTCCCATTAACTTCTCCTTGCATAAGGGACACGGAAACACTTGATTCTGCTTCTCGGGCTCCTGTGCTCTCTGGTTGTTGGTAGTTCTGACAACTTTGGTTTTGCCTAGAACATTGGGATGCACTATCTCCTTATGGTGTTCCAAGGAAGTGCCAAGGACAAACTCCATATCACACACCTCACAGTACAGAGTTGGGTCCTTGTCATGATGATTACGGAGATGACGCTCCAGAGGGCGAAAACTATTGAAAGTGCTGGGACACTCTGGACACTGAGCTGGCTGGTGCTTGAGGTGCATGTGGAGGTGGTGTCGGTCACGCCCCCGTGCTGTGGGAAAGTATCGGTTACAATCACTACACTTGAAGCTATCCTCATTCTTCTTGCTGCCCGTCAAGGAAAGGTCTCCACCGTGGCACTCCTGGGCATGCTGCCGCGCATCCTCACGCCCTGGAAAAGTGCTGGCACACAGCTTGCATCGGTACTTCTTAACACCAGCGGCTGGTCTACTGGACTCCTCACTCTTGACGTCAGCTTCATTAGTGTCAGTAGCATCACTGGAAGAAGCTTGAGACAGGGCAGCAGAGTCACTGATGATTGCATGGAAGGTGTCACTGCCATCATGGGAGAGAGTGACTTCCACAATGGGCGTCCCTGCCACCACGTCTTCTTTGATCTCTGTCACTTCAATAAATGGTGTCACAGAGTCTCTGGGTTCATTCTTGATTGGAGGCCACGCATTGCTTTGGTCATCTCGCTCCTGCTGTTGTGTCTGCTGTGATTCATTTTCTTCTCTTGGCTCCAACTTTATATGATGAGTAGTGTTCATTTCTTCAGCATCTCTACTGCTTCCTTCCTCCTCTTCAGCACTCATCTTGTTGATGGCACTAATTAGATCATCATCCTCTTCTTCCTCCACCTCCTCCTGCCCACCTCTGCTGCTACATCCTAGACTATCCATGCTAGGGATCAGTGAGGATGTGTGGTCAACACCAATCCCCAGAATCTCCTGCACTACTTCATCCAGGTCCAGCCGCTCCTTTTCTCTTTGTGACAGCTCCATGTCAGTCACCTGGATGACGCACGTTTTCTCTAATCCCTCTTCCCTTGATGGCTCTATCTTGACAATATCTGGGCTTGGCTCAAGTGTTTTTTTCCGTTTTCCTCGATTCCTCTTCTTGCTTCGAGGCTCATCTCCTTCATCCTCAATGTAGAACTCCTTCTCACCTTTCAGCACCTCAAGGAAAGTGCTGAATTTAGCCGAACGCTGCCTCTTTTCCCGGTGGTTCACCATCAGCGGAGGCGGCTCCCTTCTCTTGGCAACCCACTGTGTAGCCTTTGATGGCCGGCCTCTTCGTTTCTGGGGCTCACTTCTTGTTGCTAATGCTTCCCCATTTTTTTCCTTGAGGCTTGATGATGCCACCCTCATGTTTTTAAATTGACTCTCAACTTGGTCTTTAATACCTTGCTTCTCTTCTGTAGTCCCAACCACAATGTTTATAGAGCTTGAAGCATCTTCCTCTCCATCCACTTCTTTCCTGGAAGTTTCCTGGATCTTGGTCTGAATGTGGCTGTCCATATCAGTGGTCAGCTTTTGCAAGCGGTCCTTCTCATTAAACAGATCAAGGCACCGCACACAAATGATATCTGAGGTGTTGAGTCCCTGCTGCAATGCAGGGCCCACCATATCCCTGAGGGGTGTGGCTGTGTGCTCTGTAATGCCATGCTGCAAAAGTATGCAGGGGTCATCACTTTCTGGTATGGTGCCACAAACCACACATTTCTTGTTATTCATCTTAGTCTCTGCTGTTTCCCTGAAAAGAAAGAAAGATGATTAACTTCAGATTGGTAAGAGTGAGATGAAGTCAAGTCTAACACTGAAGCAAAGATTCTGAGTTCAGCAAAAATTATTTTACAAGGGAGGAATATTACAAATGAAGGCATACTATATTCAGGCAAGCACTTTAGTCTTTTAGTTGCAATTCCCAATGAACTTATCCAATACCATATGGCTACTCCTCAACAAGATTTACTACAAACAAGTAAAAATAATTATATGAGAAAAATTATAATATATCCGAAGGTTCTGATCTCCATGCTTGGATGACCTCTACAGTGTAAAAGAATGTAGGAAATATAAAAGACTATAACATGAACATATGTCTTTCACTGATTCAGGTTTCATTGCTACATAAACTCAAAGTACAATAGATACTTCCTAGTTCCAGTTACAATGTTGTAGGATTAGTTACTTATGTAAGTGGCTTCTGCCAAGAGATCTTGTAAGTCTTCAAAGAAGAAACCATCACTTCTGTCTTCAGATTTCCAGAGGTCACTTCAAATAGCCTGGATGAGTAGTCTTTGTCTCCCACATCATGAGGATGCTAGAAAAGAGTGAGGAAGAGATTAGTGAATGTTCTCATGAGCAACCTTATTTGGAACTTTGCAATGTTTTGTGTCCCACAGTAAAGAAAATGTACTATAGTATAAGAATCTTATTTCTGAATGTGCTCTCTATTTTTACCCAAGGGAAAATAATAAGAAAATAAACTATATAATAATCAATGAGAAATTGGTTGGCCATCATTTTGTGCCATAGTTCATGACTCTGAGCCATCATACTCTCCTGATAATACAATCTTGCCTACATGTAGCACACAACTCATCCCAGATTTATTACATAAACACAAGGATATATTCTTTGGACAGGCAACAGAAGGCAAAAAATATTAATAATTAAAGTCGCACGAAGCTAAGTAACCCAATAACTCAAGACAACATGCCCTACAAAAATAGTATATAGTCTATGGACTACAATATTACCACTGCTTACTAAAACACAAAAAACAATACCTCAATAATAAATAACAGCCAAAACACAGTACCTGGTCATACAAATCAGGGCCAAGGGAAGCTAAGTAACACAATGCTTCAAGAAATATGACCTAAATAATGGTAAAAGTACAGGATTGGACCTCCCCCTCTTCCTCCATCTCATTATTCCTAGCAAGGCTGGGGATTGTGGGGTATTGGGGCTTTAAGGGGGTGAGGACACAATTATTACATTATGGCAGTCAGGAAAACTCTAAGGACAGAATATGGATACATTTCACTAAGTAAAAGAATCAGAAAAAATCTAGGGCCAAACTCAATCCAACCCTAAGCTAACCTAACCTAATCTAACGCAATATGAAATACCACCGCAATATTTTAAGTCATTCCTAGTGACCTTGCAAAAGCCGTACATTAAAAACAATCAGACATCTCCTGTAGCGCGTTCTCTTATCACCTTGCATCGTCCCTTTAATAATTAGAAGGGAAATCCACCCCTATAGACTTCCCCAGATAATAACAAAAGACACAGGAATGACACGTGATGGTCAAGCTGCCACTTATCAAACCAACACGATGTACACACCCACTAACTAAAACTACAGCCAGCCTACCAACTACAGAGCCAGCGCATGACCAGACAAGCCGCAGTGACTAAGGTACATCGGCCAGGCAAGCAAGGGCAGTCAAAAACAGAGAATAAGGAAAGAAAGACGATATTTATTCCCCGGCCAGAGGTGCCCCCGTCATGAGTAAACAACTTCCTATGGTTCTTCTTCCCTGCCCCACATATTAATAAACTTGGACCCCCTGAACGTTAACAATCCTCAAGACGTACCTCACTTGTGGAAATGCATGCCACTTGTCTTTGAGTTTTGTGATAGATGGCAAGTTGTGGAGGAGGTGTACTCGGAAAGGAACCGTCCAAGAGCTAAGATGGCGGAGGGATATCCAGTTGGCGCCAAATACGATTGGGTTATTACAGGCGCTTCAGCTGCTTCCTCGCTTGTTTGCTTGTAGATTAGAGCCTTGGTTAGAGCCTATAAGAGAGAGAGAGAGAGAGAGAGAGAGAGAGAGAGAGAGAGAGAGAGAGAGAGAGAGAGAGAGAGAGAGAGAGAGAGAGTAATATTGTGGTTTAAACTTGATTAATTTCCAGAGCCTCACAAACATTAATCAAGGGCAACCTACAGCCTGGAATAGGTTTGTCGTTCCCAATAAGATAATAAAAACTATCTTGGCATCTTTGAGCTATTACACTGTAGAAATTCTTGAAGTTCAACATGGATGTTTACGCAGTTCTAAAAATAATGTAATATGAATTCTGTACATCAATGGAAACCTCCCTAAAGAAAACCTAATAATCAATTATGTGGCCTTTGATACTGTAGGATTACATTATATGACTAATTTCGTTTCATGTAACCTTCCCTTTCTTTACGTCGCCTCGCCCTACCATATCCTGCGATGTCAATAGTGATGTCAGCTGCTTGATGATTCCTTCTCTTATTAAACTTGATCATAGTTGAAATCCTACTTATGAATGTCATCTTATAAACTAGGCAAAGAACACCTGTTTGTTTTTTTATTTTTGTTTTTTCATTTATTTTCCTTGTGTGTGTTTTTAATATATCTTTAAGTCATTTTCACTTTATTTCCATATCTGACTTTAAAAAGGGGCATGTTTGTCTTTTTTTATGAGTTGTTCTGAAGCTTATAACTTTCGGGACAAAGAAAATAAAGTGTTTGAAGTGACACTTGCCTCGATACGCCTTCCCTTCGTGACTTTAGCTTTAATGTCTCGTCCCCTGATTCACCCACTCGTTCTCTAAATAGCTGCCTGGCATTGTTTGGTGACCGTGACCTTCACCAGCCTTGCCCGAGCACACGTTCCTCCTACATGTGTACAAGGAATGACTGTAATACTTTTTCCAAATCTCAATCCTTATTTTTATCTTGGAAATCGCAGCACAGATTGATCTTATCAGTGGTTACTTACGTCCATATCCCGAAACACTTCAGCGCTGCATTTCCACTATTTCAAAAGGCTCCTGTTCAAATGAGGCAAGTTTTCAAGGGTGTTATTTATGGTTCTAATGACAAATGAACAAGGTTGCAATATAAATGACAGGAGAAACACCTTCATAAACCCGTCTTGTACTCTCTGTGGCCTTTGAAAATGGTAGTAGTGAGAAAGCGGAACGTTTCTGAATACGGACCTTACACACACACACACACATACGCACACACCGTTTCGAATCCCTTGGTCCCCAGCTGTAGCCTCCCGTCCAATATCAGTCAGGCCAACAATTGGATTTTGTAGTCCACCGTGCAATCACATGTAGCCTCTCTCTCTCTCTCTCTCTCTCTCTCTCTCTCTCTCTCTCTCTCTCTCTCTCTCTCTCTCTCTCTCTCTCTCTTGCCAGAAAGCTGTATCAATAATCCCTTGGCCTACATCCCATACTTATTGATGTAATAGGTTAAGCACACAAGAGAGAGAGAGAGAGAGAGAGAGAGAGAGAGAGAGAGAGAGAGAGAGAGAGAGAGAGAGAGAGAGATTCAAAGATGATACTAAACCAGAATTTCTTCTCCGTGTTTCCTCTGCACCACTCAAGTGACAGGAATTCACGAGAGTAGCATTGATTTAGTTCTGGGAAGCGGCTGGGTTTGTTTAGACGAGTGGCGACTAGCACTGAACGTAACTATGGTTAGATTCCTCAGCATTAT
The DNA here is from genome assembly GCA_020233015.1 of Callinectes sapidus. Taxonomy (NCBI): domain Eukaryota; kingdom Metazoa; phylum Arthropoda; class Malacostraca; order Decapoda; family Portunidae; genus Callinectes; species Callinectes sapidus. The sequence goes on from CM035204.1 coordinate 9,494,792, forward strand.
TGGAGCGAATCATTTTTAATCTGAAGACGTTTTTCGCACTATACCCACTTGATATAATTACTACTACCTATAAGATTGATATAGATGAAGAGAGAGGGGAAAAGAAACATGGTATCCTTTCCGTAGTAAATCTGTATGCGGGTAGCCACGAAGTGACAGCTGTTGTGAAAGTTGTTGTATAGTTTTGGGACATGGAGGTCACTTCCCAACCTGTCACTGAGTACCGGTTGTTGCTATGAACACCGGCACTGGGGGCTTGCTATGAACACAAGTTTCATTATCTTTCTAATGTTTCCGTCTGAGGTGCTATCTGTAATAACTATACTCGTACAGTGATGACTTATCTTAAGTAACTAGTTGTGTAGTAAAATCAAACTGTCGTAGTTATATGTGTACCTCAAAGAGAGAGAGAGAGAGAGAGAGAGAGAGAGAGAGAGAGGGTGGGAAGGGAGGGAGGGAGGGAGGGAGGGATTGGCAGAAACCGACAAGTTTTACGTAAGAGCGAACGCCGCTTTCACGTCACACGCCGCAGCCCGCAGGCCACAAGGGCCAGGGAAAAGCCAAGGGAAAGCTGTGTGTGCTGCCACCCTGCTTCTCTTGCACTGGCGTCAACATGCAGCAGTGCCAGACGGCTGTGTTGGCTCTCGCAACGTTTTTTCCAGTTTTAATGCACAATTTCCCCTTTGTTGGATTGACTGAATCTTAATTTGTGGTTATTTTATGTGCAATATCTAAAAAAAAAAAATCGATTATTCGCTTTTTTTCCTATTTTTTATTGTTTTTTTTTTTTTTTTTTTTTCTAGTGGCATTCTTAAATGCTCTGAATTTTTGTCACATTCCTAAGTTTATATATAATGTTTTAGCCACCGATGATGCAGAATCTATTTATGAAATAATTAAGATAAAAATTAACAATTAAATGAAAGCCCTCAAAATTTCACTATAGCCTGCTGGAACAAGTGAAAATAAGATGGGTAACAACAGACCAAGTGCACCCGCAATGCCTGCATATGACTAAGATGTGCGTAGCTTATGAAGTGTCGGAGTAATCTTTCGGCCTCTTCCAGAAATGCGACGCACTAGGTAAAACGTGGGGCGAGTTGGTAGGGGGAAACGCCACGTGGCACATTATTTCTGGGAAAGTGACGCACTCAAGGATTCGCCGTGAGGGATTTAATAACGAATAGATATTTAGCAAATTTCCATCCCTCTCATGCTCTATACTCGGGCTATTATTAATGCAGTTCAGCACACAGCGATACATTTTGTAGGTGTTACATAATAGGAAATGCTCTTTAAGGTACAAGGGTCCGTGCCCAGTGAAGAAGAGATGGCGTAACATCATAGAGAGGCGGATAGAGTGGAGAGGCTTGTTATGGCCAGTGAACACGGCGTATATGGCTGACCTGGTTTTAAATATTGCTGCGTGGGGCTGTATGCGAAGTCTCTGCTCGGATTATCAGTGTGAATGATCTATTAGGAGATATATGCACGTTTTTATTTATTTATTATATTCATTTATCATTAGTACTTTTTTTTCTTACTCTGTCTAGTAGTTACATAATAGTCTGTCCGGGCAAGGATTGAGGCTCGTCGTCAAAGTTGATCCTAAATTTGGCCAATCAGTATTGTAGAAAGAAGCAAATGTTGAATAAATATAACAATTTGTGAATGATTTTGGCAAATGAAACGCATTTTGTTTGTCTGAATAATGTGAAACACAAATACACATGATATTAAGAACACTAAAGCCAAAGCCAATAGTGTGTGAACATTCTTAAAAAGTAAGGAATTAATACAGCAACTCTCTTTTGCAGTTAACTTTGAACAAGCCTTTCTTATTGTATTATATATGATTTATACTCCAACGGAGAGATGCTTAGAGTACTCTGAACAAAGTGTACTTTTCTGAAAGTCCTGGTTACGAAATCGCTTCTAGTTAGTCATTTCTTCAAAGTAGTGATGTTGCCATATATAAAGCTGATAATTTAATTACTGGGGCTTTACATAACGTAATGTACTTAAACTCTAAGTCCTACTAGCTACGATGTCAATTGGCCCCAAACTAGTTAGATAATTATGTTTTTCACCTACAATAAACAACCAAAAAACATAAAAGAAAAGAACCTGCAAAACCGAAAAGTATGAGGTCGGTTGCCATCATCCAGAAAACAAAGCTAAACTGTACAGTAAATCACCAATAAAACTCTTTCGAAATAGATAATAAATGAACTTAATAAGGATTAACTATATGTATGGAACAATGAAGAGATAGTTAGGCATGTCTGTGGGGTTAAATAAATACGGCGAATGTGGCAGCTGGAGGAGAGGAGCAGGCGAGCGGGCAGGTCCGGGGTCTCTTCCTGTGGTAGCGGCGAGACTCAGCGGTAGCAGGTCCCCGCGGCACAAGTCTTTTCTACTATAACATCCAAAAATTCACAAAGGAAGAGCATTCGCTATTAAGTTATTATAAACGTGAACGTATAGTGTGAAAAACAACACCACTATGTCCTACAGAAGTCGCAGGTGAGTAATAGTACCTGTTCTGTGTGAGGGTTTTTCCTCGACATGGCGGGAGTGAAATTTTGTCCATCGATTTTATGCATTCGCTCCATATTCTGGTTCCTCTGTTGCTTTGTGCTCTTTGTTCCGTGGTGTTGCATTTGAGTGATTGGATGATTGGTTCGACGGATGTTTGCAGGTGTTAGATGTTTCTTTGTCCAGATGTTACACGATAAAGATGAGCGAAGGAGTAGGAGAAATTCTCCACCGTTGTCGCCATTTTGTGAAACTGGTTACAGATTATTAAAAACGCAGTAATGATTTCCCTTCCCTGCATTCCTTTTAACTTCTCAGCTTGGCTTCATGTCGCTTTCTCGTGTCGTATGTGGTTTGGTCAAGTTGTTGGGTCGCGTACTTGCTGGAGCTCGGGTCAGGTGGATGAAATGTGTCAAGAGGGCCTTTTAAATTTTGGTATCCACATGGCTCGTCATCTGGAATGGCGTAGAAGTGGTTATATTTCGCCAAACGCTATATATTTCTTATAAATAGCTCCTTTCACTTCGGGGAACGTGGCTTTCGGTTCCTCATTTTTACAATAACCATCGCAATATTCTATCTGGTATCTGCTGCTGGCTTGTACACAAAGGTTCTTGCTCTGATATACTTGTTGAAGTAGAGAGAAATTGTGTATATATAATGTGAGGTGCATTGTAGACTTGAGGTTAACGGCAGCGCCTCCGGTAATGGAGGCAGAGGTGCGTGGGCGACTGATGCATGCCGGGTTGGATAGGACTGGTTCAGCTTGGTATGGAAAGTAATGAGAAACTTTCTTCCTCCCTTTGTGTCTTTTTTTTCCATTTTCATCACCGTTTTCCTTGTAGTACGGGTAGCATGTGGTGTTGCTGGGTGTATTTGTGTAAGGCAGCCTGTATTTTCGGTACAGTGCATCCCACAGTTCTATGGAAATTCTGTCGGCTTGGCTAGTTGGAGACCGTTTTCATACGGGTAATCTGTATTACTATACATGTCTAGATGGCTGTATTTTTTGTGAAATTGGGTCATAGCTTTCCTGTTCCTTTATTTCACAATTGAGGCATTGGAAATTCCTGATTGGTTGTATGTCCATAAACTAGCTTTAGATGAACTTCTTTATCACTGGTTCATCATTTGTTAGTGTTGAATATTTGTTTGAAATAGATTCAAAAGCTACATGGTTTTTTTTTTCACCCATGTGCAGTTAATTAGGTTTTATTGCTGTTTCAACCAATACATATGGAAATCTTTATTTTGTTGTTTGGATCTCCATCCAGGGACAAAGGCCCCAGAATAGGTTACAAGTGTTAGATTAGGTTTATTATGGGGAGTTGAGGGGGAGGGTTAGGGGTCCATAGCTTCAGAGGGATCAAGGGGGAGTATTGGTTGAAACTGCAAATTTATCCTTAGTTACTGAAAATGGTGACAATATGTTATAGTGCTGCATAACAAATGGGTCATAGCCCTTAGTTGTTCAGCTTCTAGTCACACTGGCCTGCCCTGTTGCTTTAATTCTTAGAGAATTATTTCATATATTGTAATTCCATGACGCTATCAATGATAGCTTGAGCAACATGAAGTAATCATTTCATTGTTGTACCCTGTAATGAACACAGGATTGTCTTAATGACTGACCATGTGCAGGGAGACTAGTGTGACATGGGGCATCATTAACATGTAGTTTGAAATGGTTGTGTAGGTTTGTTTTGTATCCTAGATTTCCCAAATTCCAAATTTTCTTGGTCAATTTGGCTGTAAGGAAATGGATATTCAGTAGCATTTGATTTCAAGGTCAATTTGTGCTTATTGGTTGTTTTTTTCCAAATTCATAGCAATTGTTCACTTTGGAGGGGTGAGTCAGGCATTCATGGCCTGACAATGTTGCAAGCTCTCAAGTTTCTTGTGTAAGTTATGCTAATGACTTCACTTTCAGGCTCATCAATAATTAGTTAATCCTTAGATCCCCTTTTAGGTCTCGGTCCCGTTCTCGTTCTCGTTCCCGTGACCGTGATCGTCGACGTGATAGGGATGATTGGGGCTCCCGAGGAGGCTGGGGCTCTGGAGGAGGAGGAGGAGGGCGGCCATCACTGAAGGGGAGACAACCTGGTGAGCGCCTTCGTAAGCCGAGATGGGACCTGACCAAGCTCACCCCCTTTGAGAAAAACTTCTACCAGCCCACACCAACTGTTCTCAATCGGTCACCATATGAGGTGGAAAAATACAGGTAAGGCACTTGGATGTTTTGTATTCATGATCTAATGACTGTAACATGTTAAGTATGATTTTAATGAGCCTTGTCTGTTGCTGTTCATTACTTGACCTGTAACCTTTATCTATGCAGAACTGACAAGGAGATCACACTACGTGGGAGGAATATTCCCAACCCCATCCAGTATTTTAGTGATTACAACTTTCCGGACTACGTCATGGCAGAGATCCGAAGACAGGGATACGAGCAACCCACTCCTATTCAGGGTCAGGGGTGGCCCATCTCACTTCAAGGCAGGGACTTTGTAGGCATTGCACAGGTAAGTCACCACTGGGGAATCTGTCTTGTTTTAAGTTCCTATATCTAATAAGACACCTGGTAAATTCCCAAACAGATTTTAAGGAAACACTTGGTCATAATAAACTATAATTTCTAGTCCTAACTTGCTGGATTTGTGCAAAGCTTGGAATTCCTTTGAGTTTTTGCAAGTAAAGAGGCAGAGGCAAATGAGAACCCTTGTTGAGTTATTGGGTTACCATTGAGTCACATACTGTTACTGCTGATTTTAGCACAAACACTTGCTATTATTGCAAACTCAACAAGTGCCCGTCTTGCATCATTCCCTTGATGAAAGACCTTGTTCAGTTTATCTTATCTAATGTATATTTTTAGATATCCCTTTGATGGGCACAACAGAATTCTCATTGTATTCCTGTTCTGCTTGCTGTAGTCGTATCTTTTATTCTTTACCGCTCTTGTTTTCATTTTACATCCACATGTCTTCTTTTATACTATTCATGTTCTTGATTAACTTTTTTTACAATGGCTAATCTAACTTAGGATGCAACACAGTTTAATCTTCACCTTCACATTTTACTTTAATCTTAGATGTCATGGATAGTGGAAGTTGAGTTGGGTGGTCTTATGTAAAGCAGTTGTAGTCAGTATCGTGTTTCAGTGATGTATTAAGGATATATATATTTGTTAACATGGAATACAATCTTGTTTCAGACTGGCTCAGGGAAGACTTTGGGTTACATTCTGCCTGCCATAGTACACATCAACCATCAGCCATACTTAGAACGTGGAGATGGTCCCATTGCTCTGATATTGGCCCCCACTAGGGAATTAGCACAACAGATCTTGACAGTAGCACAAGACTACGGTGCCTCTTCCAAGATCCGCTCCACCTGTGTGTTCGGAGGGGCACCCAAGGGACCCCAAATTCGCGATCTTGAGAGAGGAGTTGAGGTATGTATGTTATATTTGGTTATGGTAATGGCTTTGCTTTGTTATTTTCTTCTTAGCGTCATTGCAGAGGCATGGAAATTTCTCTCTCTCTGTTCACATTCTTCATTCTCTTCTCCAGATCTGCATTGCCACCCCAGGTCGACTAATTGACTTCCTGGAGGCTGGCAAGACCAACCTTCGTCGCACTACGTACCTGGTTTTGGATGAAGCTGACCGGATGTTGGACATGGGTTTTGAACCACAGATCAGGAAAATTGTAGATCAAATTAGGGTAAGTCTGGAAGATGATATATTGTATGGGTGTTTTGGCTGTCTTTTTTGTTTGTGATAATTTTGGAAGTGGGTTCTTTTTTACAATGCAGTTCTCATGATGTTGGGTGTTAAGATTAATTTTCTTCCATAGCCTGACAGACAGACACTTATGTGGTCTGCAACGTGGCCCAAGGAGGTGAGGAATCTTGCCGAAGACTTTCTCAAGGACTACATCCAGCTTAATGTCGGCTCCCTTTCCTTAGCTGCGAACCACAACATTCTCCAGATTGTGGATGTATGCCAGGAAATAGAAAAGGATACAAAGTTAGTGGCGAGATACTGTACATCTTAAGTTTTTTGGAAATATCAATTCAATTTTTTAATGTTGCAGAGATCATTTGGACCATGATGTGGTGTGTAATGTGCATTTCAAGCTTCTGTTTTGCACCATGATTTGCACCAGAATCTCACTGTTGTCAACAATGGTTGAGATAGTCAAGAGTTCATTTGAGTATCACACTACTACTTTATGATAAGCTCACTTAACTTGCAGGTTATTATGTGAACTTGCAAATACTTAAATTTTTGAAGAAATGATTTAAGCATGATCAAGTAAGTTCCAAGTAATTTAGTATTGCACCCATGATAAAGTAATTATTTTAAACTCAAATTATGATTTGGATTGTCCCTTAGACTCCGGCAGCTACTTGAAGAAATCATGGCAGAAAAGGAAAGCAAGATCATCGTGTTTGCTGAAACCAAAAGAAAGGTCGACGATTTGACTAGGCGAATGAGACGCGAAGGGTAAAGAAAATGCACTTGTATGATAGATCCTAAGGATCAAGGTGTCATTCTTCTACCTGGAGCTACCTCAGGCCTTTGGGACACGGCAGACTTTGCCTGTTTTGAGTGCTCTAACGGATTCAAAGCTGGATGATCAGCAAGTCAAGGTTTAGAGTATCTCTAAACAAAGCAAAGTCTGTTTTGCCTATTGGGAAAGATTCCTCTTCATCCCCCTTTCCTTGTTTTCTGTAGGCTGCGTCAGTTGCTCAATGAGATGGCGCAGGAGAAGGCTAACAAGACTATAATCTTTATCGAAACGAAGAGGAAGGTGGAGGATGTTACTCGGGGGTTGAGGAGTACTGGGTAAGATGAGGCATCCTGCATGCTGTGTCAGTGCCTCGGGCTTCATGCGACCAGTTTGATTAGAAGAGAATGAGTTCATTGTCCTGTGGAAGAGTAGCTTGTATTCATTCATTTTATTCACTACTTCCCCAAGAGTAAAGCTTAAGTAAATCTTAAAAGTGTCCCTTAGGTCTGCCTAAGGTAGCACTTCTTTTTTTTACTTTACCTTAAACTTAGTATGTTGGTTGTATAAAGTTGTAATACTGAAGACATTTCTAGTCATTTTAATTTGTGAATCTTATATTGTCGTGTGCTTTTGTTCAGCTGGCCGGCTATGTGCATCCATGGCGACAAATCGCAGCAGGAGCGTGACTGGGTCTTAAGTGGTGAGTAGTGGTGCAAGAAATCAGGTTAAACTGTTGAAATCTCTCAACAAGTCCCAAGTTTGCATGTTCACACTAAATATACCTTGCCTTGTTACAGAGTTCCGATCAGGGCGGGCCCCAATCCTGGTGGCCACAGATGTAGCTGCTCGCGGCTTAGGTAAATATGGATAGCATTAAGTCATTTTCTCAAAAAAAGAAAAGAAAAAAATGGGTGATGGTCTCTATATGATTCAGAAGGCTAAGGGCACCAGAATAAGTCCAGACTGTACATTTGGTGGTTTCATATAGTGGGAAAAGCCTTTGGCTTGCCATCATTATTGCAGGTGATCACATGGCTGACAGTGGCAGTGCTTTCCACCTGCATGATGTAAGACAGGCTCCACACCAGTGGTTATGTGCAGCTTCTTCAAACTCTGGAGTGATAGTCTGGTCATGATGCAGGTGTAAACATGCATCATTGTCCAGACTAAGTGTTGACGCCACAATCATGAATAACCGTGTAATATATACATTTAAACTTGCCATATTTGGGTATGTCCTCTAACCTATTAAAGTCAGTTTCATTAGTACTTGTGAACATTTAACTTTGCTTTGCTGTTTGATTCATGTTTGCATCTTTTAGCCTGGGCAAAAGGTGAAAGGAGTATACCTAAATATGGATAATGCAATAGAAATGTAGGTGTAATGAAACCGTAATGCTTTTTTTTAATTTGTTTGGTAGTTTCTTGATGGGTCTAAGGCACCATAATGTTATATAATAAAACCTTCCTTAAAGGTAATTGTGGGTGCCTCCAGAGGTTAAGGAAGCAGTTCCCCTTGCATGGAGCCACTGTTAATTCAGTCTGGTCTTCTCTTTTGCAGAGGCACTCATAGAGAGATAATGCACGGAGGGTGTTTCGTTGCATTAAGCTCCGGTGCCTCTGAGACTCATCGTGTATCACTGAGCACGAATGCGCTTTGGTGCCATACGTCCACTGGTGCCAGACAGGTGGTCATGTTGCCTCAGCCATCAGGAGGTGGCAGAGGTCAACGATGACCATAGCTTGCGGTCGCCTGCAGCCTGTGTTGGTCATCTCCGACCCACTCTGGTCTGCAGCAGCCCGCGCTGGTCTCACCTGGCGTGCCCATCCTGGAACGGCCAATTGATTCACTACTGTAGCATCGTGACAAGCCACACAAGCCCCTGACCTGTGGTTCATGGGACCTGAACAGGCCTTTTAAAAGGCCCTGACCCCAAACACAGGGCCCTCAGCCCAGGGAATGGATGTCCTTTAAGGTCCACCCCCGGCCCCCACTTGCCGCTGCCTCTCCCGCTCTGCCACATATTGAACGTAGGTATCTTCGCGGGAAGCAGTGGTTGCTGGGGGCATGAGGGGTGCATGCTCGCAGTAATTTTTAGGCTTTAGTAATAAAATTCTAAATGGAAGTTTTTTGTTTTCAAACTAATTCAAGTTCAGAGATGAGTGTGCACCCATTGAGGGCTCGAGTGTTTTAAAGCCACAGGTGGTGTGGAAGAGGCTTGTTTTAGTGATGTATATGAATCGCGGTTTAGCACTGATAGATTGATGAATTATGGGGCCATTTCACAAATACTTACCAGTTTTATTTTTTCTTGCTTTCTTGCTTGCTCTTTATTGCTGTCTTAACTGCTTTCTTTGAAATGGCCTGAACTGCCAAGTTTTCCTGTTTTCAACGCTGTTAAAAGCCTTTGAACTCCAAAATTAATCATTTTGGTCTCCCAAGGTTTAAGCTTGGCAGTTGCTGTTCTGAAACTTTTGTGCACAGCAATAACATAAGTTCTACTGCCTAGATGTGGATGATGTGAAGTTTGTCATCAACTACGACTACCCATCTTGCTCTGAGGATTATGTTCATCGTATTGGCCGAACTGGCCGATCAGACAAGACAGGGACTGCCTACACATTTTTCACGGCGGATAACTGCAAGCAAGCCAAGGATCTGATCGAAGTGCTGAAAGAAGCAAATCAAGTTGTAAACCCCAGACTCTACGAGATAATGGATATGGCACGTGGTGGTGGTGGCAAAGGTAATGCACTGTCTTTTAGTCATAGGTTTTTTGTAAATTTTTTTGTAGACTGTAACTTACCTACAAGCTGCAGCTTGGCTTTGATTTGATAGATTTTTAAGGTGAATTTCAATGTTTTAGAAGTTTAATTTCTACCCCTAACTTGCCAACAGGCCGCAACCGCTGGAGGGGCCGTGATGACGACAGGAGAGGAGGATTTGGACGTGACCGCGACCGTGATCGTGGCCGCATGGGTGGTAGTAGTAGTGGTGGTGGTAGTGGTTCAAGGAACGGCTACAGCAATGGAAATGGATATGGTACGTCACAAGGGCTTGGAAGAGATAACCAGTTTAGAGGCGGAGGCAACAGCAATGCTGTGCCCAATGGGGTGGGTGCAGGCCATGCAGGCCAGGCGCGGCTCGGCGGGCCACCACCACTCATGGGTGCAGGGTCAATGAAGGCCACAATGAGCCAAGCATCTTCCCAGGGCCACTTAAATGGCCCCCAACGTCCACCCGTCCAGAATGTGGCCATGGGCATATTCAACCAGGCTTCCTCCGTAGCTGGTACTGTTGGTGGCCTGGGCATGATGGGGGCCATGCCTGGTGCACTGACCTGGCCGCGGCAGTGACCCCGCGGCTGCCCTAGTCAAGCTCCTGCCTCCTGCTCTCCAACTGGGGCCTTGCCAAGTGGATGCCTCAACTCTTGCTGCGGCGACTCTTCTCCGTAACAAGTGTCAAGTGATCCTCTCAGTCCTTTGTAACTGATGATGGGGCCTCACTTGGCAAGGTTTCTCATCATAGGTGTATCTAAAAATATTTCGTGACCTTAGTATATTGTATGCACAGAATTGGAATTTCATTCCAACATGCTGATGTAGCCTTCTAAGTGATAAAAATTTATATGGCATGTTTGGCAAGTGAGGTGTTCTATTCAGTAGATCAGTAGTTAGTTTTGAGTTTACTATTGACGTGTTGGTATCTATTACAGCTTACTGAAGCCCGGGCCGGAGGTGACCGCTTACCGCTGCACCATCCCCTTTCTAGGAGATTAGAGGTTGCGCACGTTACCACTAAGTACTTGACAGGCCTGGTTGTCAAGGGTAGGGAAAAGTTCGGCTCACCCCATCATAAGTGTGCGGATACCTGCGCCATTCCTCCTTGTCTACGGGACTGCTGTCTGCTTAAGCCAACGATGTCATTGTTAGTAAACCTCACTGTCCAAAAGCCAGTCAAGTCAGCATGTCTTTTTTTCATCTCATTTTTTTATTTATTTTTTTTAGTCCCCCAAACCAAATATTCCATTGTCTGTAGGAAGGAATTCTTTCTAGTTTTTGTTGTACTGTATAGACATTATTTTTCAATCATTTTGAAGGATTTTGTGTAAGGACCAATAAACTTTGTAACCCTCTGAATAAAATAACATTGAGTATTCAGACATTCCATTCCTAACATACATGTAGTGATAGTGCAGTTAGTTTGTGAGGTTAGGAATAAGGGTAATTACAGTGGTAGTGAATTTGCAGGGTTAAAGAAAGCTCATACCAGTAGGTCATTCAATCAAAAAACAAACACACAACACTTAGGACCAGGCAAGGATAGAAACCCAGACTTCATTATTTTATGTCGGTGTCCCCACATTAGCGTTTTGTACTTTATCGTATGTCTTCCTGTACCCATAAGGAAAGTACCGCACCTTCATTTCAATTTGTGCGTTGGACTTGAGAATCTTCACTGCTTTAGTATGTTCAATGTCTTCGAAGTCTATGCCATTTACTGATAATATCTGATCAGACTCCTTCAGGCCCAGACGTTCGGCTTCCATGTTGGGTGTCACCTTTGAGAGGTATATACCGCAGAAGTGTTCCATGCCGCCTCTGATGTTGAATCCTAACTGGAGGAAAGGTACTGATATAGTTTCCATTAGCATTTTTATTTTTTGCAGTATGTTGACCACTTGAACTGTATTGCCATGAGCAACTTCAAGGATGGAATGGTTACTCACTGGATCTGAAGTTTTCTCACGGACGAGGGTAACTGTGCGCATGGCGAACTGTTCAAGGTTATTGCTGTATGCTGGGTGGTTGGAACGCTGCAAGTAAGTGGGTTATGTTAGAGGGTCATGAATAATTTGTGGGGTAAGGGGAGAGGAGTACTACAAGGGCACAGCAAATTGTTTCAGAAAAGAAAGTAAGCTTCACCAGCAAGGGAAGTACTTGTATGCAAATGTATGGATTGAGAATGAGGTGGTGAAAGAAGTTAGGGGTGTAGGTGGATGAGTAAAAGCCATGCAATGCAAGAAAAAAAAAAACAGGCTTGAAAATGCCCAGAATCTTGCACAGGGTAGCATCTTGTGGTTTGTGATGGCAGGACTATGTTCAGATTTAATTTATACCATTTGTTACTGCTCAAAACATCAGTCTAGTTCGTGCCTTTTAATCACTACTTTACGTCAATCTTTTGTTATGCAGGAAAAAATTGTATGCCACGTAATAGGTTATATTCTGGACCAGGGTCCTGTATAGATCAGAATATTTTAATCTTAAAATTCTGACCTCTGAGGTCAAGGAGGAATTTATTATTTTGATATAAAAACAAAATACATGCCACTGAATGCAGAAACAAGAGGATTTGATGGATATATCAAGGAATATGGAAAGACGAGAAGTGCTTGGTGTTTGATGCAAATAATGGGAATGTTATGAGTGTATCAGTAAAGATAGTTTACAGCTCAGTGGATGTTGAATCAAGGGTAGAATGATTTAACCTAACAGTTTAACATATCCATCCACGATATGTAAAAAGTCTTGAATCTCTGGACTCATTTTTCATATATATATATATATATATATATATATATATATATATATATATATATATATATATATATATATATATATATATATATATATATACGTGTGTGTGTGTTTTCTCTTTACTATACATGTGCGTCACTTGACTTATTCTTGCCTTGGAATAATATGGTCCTTGTGTTGTGTGGAGACATACAGTACCTACTGATTCAGATACTGTAACATCAGGATTATAGTATGTATATAAAGTCAATTCAATCTATTTAGGCTAACCTGCACCTTTCTTGAAACTTGTACTGTTGCATCCATCCACATTCTGTATGAACTAAACATCCTCTATGTTGTCTTCATCCATTTTAATACAACCATTTCAAATGAGCTATGGAAATCCTCTGTTGAATGTTATGAATTAATGAGTCAAGTGACTGGGATGGACACACTGTATGGGGAAACACCAAAGTAAATGTTCATGGGTGCCATAAAGGAATACATACAAACAAGGGTTGGCTAATCTGCTGTGGTGACTTTACAAGGCTCACCAGTAGTAATATGGAATATGAACTCCCTATTCTGTCCAACCTTTTAATGCAAGAGTTACCAGTGCTCCCAATCATTCCTGTCTCTGGTAAACTCTGGAACTCCCTATCTGCTTACATATCCAACTTCCTATGACTTGACTGTATTTAAGAGGGAGGTTTCAAGACATTTGACCCTGACTTTTGGCCAACTCTTTGGACCTTTAAGGGAACTGGCAAATTTGTGGGCTTTTTTATTTTCATTGTTTTTGTTGCCCTTGGCCAGCTTCCCGTTCTTACTCAAAAAAAGTCTGAAAATGGTCCTTTGAGGGAATAAAGCTTACCTCATGAGGTGGGACCCAGGGAGGTGGATACTCATAGGCTGGAAGTTCCATGGCTGCTGACTGAACATGTAACAAAGAAAAGGTGACACTATTACTTTACTAATTGTTCACACTGAGGTAGTATTGTGTCACTTGCCCTCAAGCCAATTTAAAACTGCTGAACTTGCAGGATTCCTCATTGAACCATCTTGGGAGGTCTATAGCTATTACTTCAGTTCAAAGTTCCCTGCAGAACAGTTTATTTCATGAGGCTGAGTGAGAGCAAAAAGGTAAACTAGATATTGAATGCATAGCTCTTGTTTTAAAGTAATGTATTTAGTTATATATGATGTATTAGGTTACACCAATTTGACTCCATTGTGAAGCAGGAATGTTGCAAATAACTCAAGATAGCAAAGGTAGCAAATTCCAAAAGTTTGAGGATCATAGTAAACAATGCAGTTCCATCAGCTATCTTAATTTTCACTGGAAAGACAAATACTGAGTGATTACATCTATTGAAGTCCTTCACTGTAAATAACTATAGATTAATTCCATATAGGTAGTTACTCACAGAAGACTCTTTTAAGTATTAGAATTATCATTTCTTTAATAGATTAATTTTGCACATACTTAAATCATATACTATTAGAAATAAAATGAAATTTTACCTGACTGCCACTTTATTAGTCATGCTGTATTAAACTAAGAACATATACATGCCTTTATACTTTGCATACATTTTTATTGTAAAGTCTACATGTAAATGCATACAACAGAATGTAGCTAGCAAAATAATTGTCATACCTGTGTTACTACAAGCATTTTGATGAGGCCATGCCATGAACCAACAATACTTGGCTAGTTAGGAATGAAGAAAGGCTATGTAAAGAAAGTAACCTGGCTTTTGAGTATATTTATTAGTTGACATGCATTGTAGATATTCTAAAGACTATCTCAACACCATGTTAAAAATATCCATATAGTATATGACGCGGGTAATGAGTCAAGTACACAGTAGAGAGGAAGTAATGCATATATTCTGTAATAAAATTACAAAACAAAGAGAATTATTTTTAATACAGTAATAAACCATCTGAGTGGCCTTTCTTGCTGACCATCTAGATATGATAGACAAAGCGAGTGGAAAAGTACAAAAAAGTATTGAATATAAACAATAAAAACCACAAAACATTAAACGCAATGCACAATTACAAGAGTAAGAATGAACAGTACCATATAAGTTATCATTTGTTACATATAAGAATCCAGTAAGACCAGGGAATATCAAGGAAATAAAGTACATACTCAAGCATGGTAATCAAATGGGCAATTCAATCTCATTCCTACCAAATGCTGCTGACAAGGTAACAACCATTGCTGGCGGTACACATGAACCCTATTTCCACCACGTGTTAGGTTGCTATGTACTGAAGAATGTGTTAGTGAGTGCCGACTTTTACAGAATTGATTTACTTCCTCAGTAGAAAAAATGTAGTTGAACGCCTCCCGACCTGGTGATTTGTACTGTTATTGTTATCCTGCTGTTGTTGTTTGTACTGATCTCTATCTTGATGCTACAGGTGGCTCAGGATCACTCAATGCTGGAGAATAATAAGACAAGCCCATGATTTATGGTGAAGTGAGTGGTATCAGTGGGGAATGTGATGGTGACACCCACACCTGATACACCTCATTCCAACCACACACACACACACACACACACACACACAGAGAGAGAGATAATAACTCATTTTTATCTTCCTACCTCTTGTTTTGTTAAATTTTCTTGGAATGTTTTGCCTTTTCCTACTTTCCTTTAGTTTGTCTTCTATATTTAAGTTACTTGACTGTCAACTCTGGTAAAATCACTCAATAACTCATCAGATTTTTATGAGAAGATTCTCTCTCTCTCTCTCTCTCTCTCTCTCTCTCTCTCTCTCTCTCTCTCTCTCTCTCTCTCTCTTGTCATCCCGTAGAAGAGCAGCCAAACACAACTTGACTCCAGACATCACAAGACGCAACTGGATTGAAAACTAATGAAAATTTCATTTCTCCACCCTGGGCTGTAACAACAACAACAGCAGTGAATGTTCCTCTCTATAGTGACCTTCCACCCTTTCCCATTTCACCAGTTGACAATTATAAGGAGAATGGTGATATGAGATTAATAATATTGGGGTTGGTGGTGAGGTGAGGGCAGTAAAAGGTGAAGTGTTGAGAGAGAGAGAGAGAGAGAGAGAGAGAGAGAGAGAGAGAGAGAGAGAGAGGTAACACTGACAGACTCTGGTATAACAGTGTAACACGTATTTCCTTGAAAGTGTAAACACTGTCAGGATGAGGGCTGTTCTTCTGGCTGCTGGCTATGGTACCAGGTAAGTTATGTGCTTTTATTCAGATGTCACAAGTTAACCTGTTGTCTATGTCATTTATAACATGTGTACTATTGAGAAATTCATGTTGCAAAGGCAATTTACATGTCATTACTTATGGCCAATGACATTTTACCTATTAAAATCCCTTGAGGGGACACAAATGACTTATGAAAGCTTGAACTGAACTCATATTAGTTTAAAATTATTTGACAGTATATAATATGTTTGCTTTTACTATTGTTTAAGATAAAGACAGCAGAAAACAATAGTGTCATTGAAATTCCTATTGTAAGATGGTGTATTGTGATTTAATTTACTAATTTGAATCCACATTATCATCTTTTTTCACTTGGGGCAGTAAGATATCTGGGGGAGTAGTGTCTTATTTTGCATTGACTGTTCTAGGCTGGAACGTGATCTGCAGAATGATACAAGCGGACAATTCAGTCACCTGATAGGGACGCCCAAGCCTCTTCTTCCTATTGGAGGAATGCCACTCGTCAGTCACTGGATAAAAGCATTTGATCAAGTTCCTGGGATCAAAAGTGTTGTTATTGTTACAAATGATCTCCACAAGCCACTGTAAGTTTGAAACAATACCACTGATCTTTCTTCTAATTTAAGCTATACTCAGATTGTCTTAATTTTTATTTATTTATTTATTTATTTATTTTTGCTAACTCTCTTAGACCTGTAAGGGGACTGTCAAGTTAGTGACCCTTTTCTTTTCTTTTTCTCCTTTGCCTGCTTTTCCCTTTTACATAGAAATATCCTGTGTGGGATTACTAGCCTTGTGTAGAGATAGATGTGTGGGTTGATTTGTGTAAGGATGAAAGCTGTGTGATGGTTATTGAGCAGACAATATAGTATAAGTACTCACATAATGTCTCAAAAGCTGGTGAACATTACAGCAAGGAACAGGCTAACCTAGACTCAACATTACATTGTTTATGTCAGAGAGCTTTTATGACAGTAGAATAGATAGGGAGGCAATGTGGAGTGTGTTGAGCATACATTTCTGCCATAGGTAGAAAATCAAATTTATGAACTGAAAGACACAAAGGCTTGTATTCTCAAACACTTCTGTGCTTCACCTCCACTATTTCAAAAAGCTATTTAAATTCACACAAGCTTTTTAAGGTGTTTTTATGGTTCTAGAGGCAATTTGACAAGATTTCTACATTACTAACTGGTGAAAAACTTTTGAAAACCTTGCTAATCATCCCTGTGGCCTTGAAAATAGTTGTGGTGAGAGCAAAGCATTTCTGAATAGGGACCAAGGACTCAAGTTGTGGATTTTATGAATGGAAAGGCATACATGTCCAAGGAGAAACACTTAATAAAGGCTAAACATACACCTTTATCTGGTTTTATCACTTCAAGCTCACTAATTTTGCCTCCCCATGTTCTCACACAAGGTACCAGGCATGGGCAGATGGACTGTCCAGGCATGTGACAATTGTAAGTGATGGATCAAGAAGCAATGAGGAGCGAAGTGGAGCTGTTGCCTGTATGGGGATTGGCTCTGCAGGAAGTCAGGAGGATGTGCTATTTGTAGCTGGGTAATAGAGCTTCAAAACAGTACCATACCAGAACTAGTAGTATCTCTTTGAAGTAAAATATGCTGAGTCAAGAGGACATTCTCTTTGCAGCTGGAGCCTGAAAACAGTACAGTACCAGAACTAGTATCTGTGCATGGGCTTTACTTGTCAAGTAAATCTTTTTATCCTGCTATTTATTTTTACTTCAGAAATATATTGTGATTCTTTTCATTCTTAGAACTTGTCCTTTGTTTCAGAGACACATTGCTTCCTAATGATTTTTCCTTGAAGACACTGGTAAGCAAGTTTGATGCTTTGCATAACCATGAAAAGGAGGCTTGTCTTGTTCTCAGTGCTCCAGTTTCAGAAGAAAATGTATCAAAGGTTAGTCATGATTGTCCAGACTTTTATACATTGTCATTGCCTTTCCTTTCTCTGTCATTCATGAGGTTTAGGTTTCTTTCAATGTTTAATTTTTATTGTAATATATCTTACACATTCAGATTTTCCCCAGCATGGCATCATTGAAGTGGAAGAAAGGAATTGTCAAGTGACACAGTTCATGGAGAAGCCCCAGCCCCAGGACACAACTTCCAGGCTGCAGTGCCCCTGTGTGTACCTCATGGCCTCAGAAAGCCTGCACCATCTTCAGGTTAGGAAACACAAAAACTCTCACTACTCATGAATTAGGTATTCATGGATTTTCTTATGAATTTGATGTTTGTTGACATTCGTAATTGCTCATATATCCTCTGTAGATACCCCTTGTGTGAAGAGAGTATTAAATGAAAGAATGTTGCACAAGGAAGAGTGTTTGTACATGAATGAAGACTGGCTTTGAATTTAAAGCAGTCTATTCTCCAGTATGGATTGGCAGGGATGTGATGTGCAACCAAATCTTGCACAATGTTAGTCATTGAGGATTGTTCCTTCTTTTAGAGTTCACATGTAAAGAAATGCTTGTGGATGCGGTTATGAGTGGTTTTGTGTGCATGCATCTCACCTGCCAGACATAGCAGATGTTAATCCATCATAATGTAGATAGAAAGACCTTTATATTAAATTCAAATGTACTTCCCACTTTCAGAACTTTTTAGAGGAAAATCGCAATGCCCCACTGAGCTGCCGTGATGCAACTGGTATGTTTATTGGTAGTCTCATCCATCGAGCACCTGTGTTTGCCCATCACGTTAATCATCGCTATGATGTGGGTGGCCTCCAGTCATACCTGCAGTGCTGTCAAGACTTCACACATTGTGATCCTCTATCTTAGTGAAACTATGACTTTTTCCTGAAAGGAGGTATGTACTGTACATGCTACATGTGAAGTCCATTACAGTATGTGTTTGTGGAAGATTATAATTTTTAAAGTCAGATTTGTCTAACGTTTGGAAATAATTTCTCATCTCTGTTATATAGTCTGTATTAACCATCCCAAGGCACAAGACATACAACATACAAACAAAGATTTGCAATGAAGCTAAAGCTAAAAAAAAATTGTGAGATTATATTGAAGTTAATGGTAGCAATGTGGATATATCAGTGTAGTGAAATAACATTCAAGCCTGACAGATTTCCACTTGGATTTTGATAATGATCTTGGTCAAATTGGTACAGACTGTTGTACATATTAATTCCCTTCGAGAGTTAAACCTCTCAAACTATTGCATATAATATATTCATTGGGTTTTCTGGTCTGCTGCATTTTATTGTTAAACATGAAAGTTTACTTAACATGAGTTTGACAGTATCATGCATAATATATACTTATGTTTGTGGTACACCTCCTCAAAGACTGGAGATGGCTGTGAAAGGGTTTCAATAGCAATTTTTGGCAAACTGTAACCACATGAAGGAAAATAAAAGTAAATAAATAAATAAAAATCTGCTTATTCTATACTAAGGATATTCTGAATATTAGCATTTAAGCATGAGAACTTTGGGTATGACTCCAGTAACAGCTTTCCCCAAGTCCAGATACCATACCATACATGTCTTGTTGGGGCGAAACACATCAGGATCCCAGAATGAAAGCTACCAATTTGTTCAACAGTTCTCTATCACAATATCCAAAGCTGATCTCACCATGAACTCTGTGTTGTGGATTTCCTTATTGCTCCAAATGAATTCCAGAGATATCCAGACAAACTAAGGATTTGTGTGTATGTAGGAACATCATGCTGGGGCTAATAGTGTGAATGATATACAGTAGAGAATGTGTGATGCCATGTATGGGCGTAATTCTCTCTCTCTCTCTCTCTCTCTCTCTCTCTCTCTCTCTCTCTCTCTCTCTTGGTAAGCATTGTCCTCACTCTTGGTAATGCCGCAACGACAGCCACTCGCCCGACCTTTGCTTGGCAACCTTGACCCTTTAGTTAAGTTACAATGTAAGCTTACGACTCCCTTAACCTCTCACCGCGCTCATCATGGAGTAAACTCAGCATTACTTCATGGCCAGGAAAAACTAACCACATCTATTCCCCGAACGTAGGTGTTAATTTTCAGCTTTAAAGTGCAATAAGTGATGTGACACGGAGTGCGTGAAATCCTCTTGAGGTTCTTTTGCCCCCGCCTCCTTCACGTAGAGTATTCTGAAACGCTTCTGCGCTGCACCTTCTCTGCATTGTTTCAAAAGGCTCCAGTTAAACCTACATAGGTTCTTAAAGTTGTTTTAATGTGGTTTTAGTGACCGAGTAACAAAATTTCCTCGATAGTATCAGTACTCTGGGAATACAGTTAATCATCTCTATGGCCTTTGACAGTAGACGTGGTGTTTCGCAATGGACCTCGCCCTCACTGTATAACCACCATGATCCAGATTGAATAATGCACTAAGTCTTCTATTGTGCATATTGTGGCCCTATGATATCACCAAGTGTTTCCAGTACCTTTCCTATGCTGAGATTACATAGATCCTCTTTTCATGTTCACAACGATCTGACAATTAATTAAATTTATCTTCGCCGTGTGATACTATCCTTTCTGCTTATCAGTGTGGCTGATAACGGAACAAAATATTAATACAAGTTTCATGTGGTAAAGTTTAACAGCTTAACTCGTATATCATGCTACCTTATGCTGCAGTGCGTCGTTCTTACGTGTGTTGCACTATCTTTTTGTCCATCAGAAAATGCAAGTTTGTAGTGAAGGCGGCCACATGTTGTCATAGTGGTACTAGATGCGTGTGCTGGTGTAACAATGCAGCCAACGTGACGGATGTGGTTATCAGTGTTAGTGCGTAGGTGATGATGTAACAGTTTTCATGATAACGAAGCGGAGGAGGTTTGGGTAGGGTGTCCACACGCTGTTAGTACGGAGGGGCAGGAGCGGGGATAGCACTGTGTTGTGTCCCTGTAAGTGGGAGGGTGTGGGAAGATATATGCATTAGGGATTTCCCTTCTTCTCTTACTTCCTTTACAGAGCGTGCTTATCCTGTGTTGGTCAGTCACCTCTGTATTATAAGTCATTATGTCGAGCAGCCTCTAGTGTAATCCTTTCACAATGACTACTCCGGGATCTGGGTCACATATAAGCGATCTCTGAGATTAAATAGTCCTGCTTAGATGAATTAACATTATGATGGAAATGTCATGTGATCGCCGCAATGAGACGCCAGACTCCTGATAACAAAAAAATTCCGAATCATGAGTGTAACGGTTGGTGAGCGCCCCCCATTGTTGGCCCCCTCACGTTTAGGCGGCGGCTCCAAGCCCCCCTGACCACCGCCGTGACGCCCCCTCAGACGCCCCCTCCTCTCCCTCCCTCCCTTGTCCCGGTCACCTCCCTTCCCTAGCCGCCTCTTCGACCCCTGCTCAACGCCCCCGGCCATGGACGGGTGGATGTCGCCTAGCTTTTCGATAATGTTTGTTTCAGTAGCAACATTGTTTTGTTCTTCGGTGGAACTGGTATAGTCTCGTGCAGCTCCGGCTCTCACGTGTCACAGTATTGTTTACAATCGCGGACAAGGACCGGATTTAAAGTCCAAATATTCCGTGCCCAGTGTATGACAACGCTGTGCTGGGAACGAAAGGTTGCCTGTCGATCTTATGACTGTTGTGTATTTCTCCCTTATTCGATCGCACGTCGTTTGTGACGGGTTCCACAAGGAGGTGAATAGAGCAGTTTTCTTAAATTTTCAAACCATGTAGTAGTCGCGAGTGATGGAAGGATTAATTTAAATAACAGGAAATACCTTTGTCAGCACGGCCATGGGTCGGGAGGGTTCCCCGCTCGACTAAACCGAAGCGCGAAACCAGCAGCAGGCAGTGTGTGGTGGTCGCTCGGCGTTGTCTGTAGTGTGTGCCGGAGATGTCGTGATCTTTTTCACTGGATTTAATTTAACTTCTTACGTGACCATTCGCAAAGCAGCATCAGGTAAGAATATTTAGTGTTTTGAATGTGGTGCATATATGGCCTTTGCTGGCTACTGGAAGAGAGCGACCCTTGGGTACGCTGTGAAAATGAAAGTGCTGCTCCCTCTGTCCTTCCCTCACCTCGCCCCCGACTCGTTTACATCGTTGGTCGTGTTACCCAACATTACCAGTTCCTTTTTACGTATTCCCTTGCCTATGCATGTGTTATGAAAAAAAGTAATGCAGTAACTGGATTAAACTGCATCATACTTGTCACTCCCACATCCGAGGCAGTTCTTTCCAAGAAAGTTCGTCACTGGCGTTGTATGCGAGGGAACTATGGAATTTTGCTATTCAGTGTAAGAAGACATAAAATTTTATTGAAAAAGCGTGATATGGAGTATGTAGGGTATCCGGGGCATGTAAATACGTCTGGCAGGGTTGGCATGGAGGGAATTCTGAGCCACTTGAGAACGTGTGGATCGAGGGAGGGAATGGCACGTTTGTTGTCATGGGAGAAATCCTGTGTGCCATTATGTTGCGGGATTTTTTTAGTTCACTGCGTAATTATTGCCCTAGATTTCAATATTTCCAGTTACTGAAGGTGTGTGAGGGAAAGAGTGTGTGCGAACCAGAGAAGAAATTCTTATCGGGTGTGTAAATTCGTTGGAGAAAGGTTTTCCTGTCCCTTGCTGATTGTTAAAAGTTCGGTGTGAGGTTTTAGTTCACTTGAGTACAGGATGATATTCATTTTACATGCGGTCTCACTCATGAAAGTAACAAAAAAAGAGGTAAAACAACAAAACTGAGGTGGAGGTGGGGAGATGCTCACCATTATGGGTGTAAATTTCAAGCTATCATGTGACTCGGCTTTAGTTGTTTATCTTCACTATTTAAACCATTGTGAACGAAAAAATAGTATATGACAATGCCGGAACATTTTGAATACCAGAGCTTCCTGCAGCATCAGTACTAAACGCCAAGTAATGGATTTTCATGTGACACGGTAAACTTTGCCTCTTGATGCTGAGCGTGAGTCGCAGTCAGCTTGTCATGGGTGTTATCTGCCAGAGCCTGTTTGGTCATCGCCTCTTGCGGGAGTGGGAGAAGAGGAGGATGACTGTTCTGACGCCAACATGTGTATGGAGACGAGAGCAAATGAGTTAACATTCAATTATTTCCTTCACTATTTCTCTTCCAAATTTAGACAGCCATCTCTATCTTAAGCCTTCATTTTCGGTGACATTCGGTCTATCATAACCCTATCAAACCATAAAGTATTTATTATTACCTCACTAAGAATTCTTGGTAAATCAAATTATCAGTAGCATCTAAATTCTTTCTAGGCCCCAGCCTCAGCCATCGGGTTCTCTATCAGTCAAGTAGCATTTTGGTATCTAGCTGGAGCCCCTCCCAGTGATCACATAGGCCCTTAATACGTCCCTTTTCCCATGTGACTGCGTGGAAGTAGAGACGGTTCTGAATATTGAGCGCCATAAACACGGACTACGGTCACGTGGTGCTGATGGTAGGAGGAGGAGGAGGGTGCAGGGGAATGAGGGAGGCGGCAGCTGGTGGACCGGTGTTGGTGGACTGGCGAGGGTGGACTGTGTTCCCATCCAGGGCCGAGCGCCGCCAGTGTCTCGCCCTGTTGTAAGGACTGACCTGCTGCTGAAATTCAAGCCCGAGTTTGTGACGAGGGTAACGTATTTCTGGCGGTGTTCTCGTCCGTCCGGCGTTGTTGTGCTGGATATTGCATCAGCGTTATTAGTATTATTATTAAACATAGCGAGTGGGAAATAGATGTGTCGAAACTCAGGAGGAGGAAGGAGGGGAGGAAGAGGAAAGGGATTGGAGAAGGGGGGTGGGGTGGGGGAAGGGGAGTGTGGGCAGCGGCAAGGCAGCGACCCGGGAGAGGGGCGAGGCGGTGGGCCAGCCAGTGAAGTGAAGGGCTGGTCGACCCCTCTTCTCATCTCCCACTGGGCGACCCTTCCCCACGCCCTGCTCTGCCGCTCTCCCTCCCACCTGACCCACCAGAGGACCGGACTTTGTGGTGCCCGGGCTTTTTTTTTTCGTATAATAACTTAGAGCGAGGGTAGACAAAAGGCCCCTCGGGACACCGGGCTGAGTGATGTCCGATGGAGGGGCTGAAGGGGTGACCACTTTCCAGGACGCGGCGCACCAGCCACATACTCAGGTGTTTCCTAGGCTAAGGCGGCTCCTGGCGGGCTGCAGGCGGCTGGTGGTGGTGGTGGTGGTGGTGTTGCCTGACTCCTCCCACGGTTGGAGTAACCCGATGATTAGGGAGGCGGAGGGTAACCGTGGGTGACTCCAAGAATACTGGCCAAGGAGGAGAGGACTGCAGCCGCCGTGCTCATCACCAGTGCCACCATTGTGCGGGGTCTGTTTCTGCGAGCCAGTGCGGAGTTCTTTACATTTTCTAACTTGATAATTGCAACGTGGAGGCGGAGGGGTGGGGGAAAGGACGGGCTGGTGGGCGAGCGGTCAGGCAGCGGCGCCACTCGTCCCTCTTGCGTGAGCTGTTATGCAATGCCCAGTGAGATCTTGCAGGCGCTGACGATTGCGAAGTGGATGGGTGTGGTGCCTGAGAGGGTGTGGTCCATCTAGAAGGGAATAGGTGAGGTCTTGGTCGCAACGGTGGCCAAGATGAAAAAAATAACTTGCTCTGAAATTCATCATCCTTTCTTGTCTCTAATTACGTTTGGACTCGTAGTGTTGATACGAGTACATGTAACTGAACTGAGACAAAAGAAAAGTTTGTTTCCTCGCCTCTTGGACGGTGTGAGGCGGTGGCAGTTCCTGTGGAAGGGTCGTGGTGGTGGTGAAGGGCAGCGGCGGGTCAGTGACTTAGCGGAGGTCGGCACTGTTCGTAAGTCAGTACACCTGCAGTGAGGCCAGGCAGTGAGAAGTGAGTCGAGTGACAGTGTGGGTGGGGCGACAGTTGTGTATCTAATTTTATTTATGCCTTTATCTTTCTACCAGTGTTGCTTGTAACTGGTGTATCGATATGTCAACAGTGCACGTGCGTGTATGTGGGTTAAGGCTACTGGGCAGGAACTGAGCACTGGTGCCTGTGTATCCCAGTTTGTGCCAACGACTGCGTGTCTCCTACATCGCTAGCTCACGCGTGTGGGTGTGACACGTTTGTGTGCTACACCATTATCCTTCCTAGTGTGTGTGTGTGTGTGTGTGTGTGTGTGTCCCTTACCTTGTACACGGGTGTGCATAGACGTGCGAGTGTCATAAGAAGAAATAGAGCTAGATTCCTTTAGTTTGACGAAAGCACTGCAGCTCGCGGCACCACGGGGTGCCATAAGGGTGAAATTACCGCGGTAACCCTCCCCCTCCCCCTCCCGTCACAACCACCACCGCCGCCGCCGCCATCGCCACTACCACCACCATCAGCATCCACGTTTTCATGTCCTTCGTTGTCTAGTTTACATAATCTAACTATTTTCTTGTCATTTTTCTAATCTTCTTCAGAAATGTAAACAAAGTGTGAAACAAAGGCATATATGTCGTTAGTTATTCAGCCTTCAGATATCTACATGGTGTGTTCTAAGGGAATAAATGGGCGAAACACTTAGTATGAATCCCATCGAACACAGTGCATTTTCGCTGAACAGTTTCAAAGAGAAATTTCGTGGAACGAGGGGCTGGGGAGAGCATGGAAATCGTGGCGCCACCATCTGGCCTTGTACTGAATCTGACGACCGATGTCCGAGGAGACGTGTGACTGTACAGGAATAGGTGGATGCAAACTCTCTGGTTTCCTTTGAGTGGTGGGCTGGTGAGTGGTGCGAGGGTTGGGTGAGAGGCAGCCCTCGGGAGATCCTGGTGGGGACGCGGCCTGAGGACCCAGTAGACGGGTGCGTCCTACTGAGGGAAAGGTCTGGCGCCTGCTGAGGTCGGTTAAGGGGGGGAGGGGGAGGAGAGCGAGGAGGGAGAGGGCTGGTCTTGCCTGACCCACACAGGAGTGACGGAGGTGGTGACAGCGGCATCCGTCAGGGTGTGAGGCCCCCTAGTGACCTCTAACGTGTGTGTGTGTGTGTGTGTGTGTGTCGGGCGGAAAGGAGCGGCGAGGTGCAGAGTGGAGTGAGTGAGAGTGGGTGGGCAGGGCAGAGGCCCGCGGCGTCACACAAGGGCGGCAGCGGTCACATCACCCGCCCTGCTAGCCAGTCGCCCGCCCGTCCTCCGGTCCCTCAGCGCCACATTGATGTAACAAATTCCTAAATTGCACTCCACCGACCAGGAGGGTGAGCGGCGCTGGTGCTCGAGGCGGGGTGTGCCCCGTAGCGGCCTCGCACTGCGGAGAAACATAGGCTCGGGTACGAATACTTGCGGCCCCCACGCCATAAAGCTGTAGTCTGCTGCTGAGAGCGCCACCCCTCCGGCCCCTTGTAATGACTGGGCGGTGGTGGTCGGGCTGGGGGTGGCAGCCCCGGGCCATGGGGGGAGTCGGGACGGGTGAGATGAGGGAGGAGAGGGAGGGAAGGGCCCAACCCCGACCACGGTTGCCCCCCGCGCCCCTTCATCCACAGGGCGCGCCGCCACGTCACCCTGGCCCACAGGGGCAACACCCACTCCCTTCACCGCCACCACCTCGCCTCGACTCTCGCCTTGTCTTGCTTCAACAAATTTTCATTCTCTGCCCCACGCTTCTTGTAGTTGCTTTGTGCCTCACTGCTGCTGCTGTTTTGTTCTTTTTTCTCTCTCCTTCCCTCTCGCACCGTCATTTGGTGCATCCCACGGCCTGGTCACCGTAAAGATCGACCAGGCTAAATTGAAGGTGTGGAGCCCCAAAAGTGTACAAACTACGTCGCGTTGAATTAAAATATTCAAAATGACAAACTGAGATTTATGTTTAAGCACGACTTGTGGACGGCCCCAAAATGCTGCGGGGTGGTGATGGTGGTGGTGGTTAGGTGGAGTGGGGTGGGGCGTTAGGGCTCCTGGGTCAGAGAGGACACCAGCACTGCTAAGTACGTACTACATACAACGTAGTGGGGCCATGTCCTTTACGTTGACAAATCTGCGTCCTAAAATCGTGAGGGGTAGCATTGAGTGATCCTGCGTCCTCCCAAGCCAGGCGAGGGAAGCGAGGGAATGGTGTCGAGGTGGGAGGCTGTGAAGCTTTCGTCTTTTGAGGAGGCGTGCGTGGAGCCTCTGATGCTGCAGTGGGTCGGTGTCGCCTTTCGCACCGTGAGGCGACGAGGCCAGAGAGAGAGAGAGAGAGAGAGAGAGAGAGAGAGAGAGAGAGAGAGAGAGAGAGAAGCGGTGCGGAGGAAGGTGTGGGGTGAAGGGGAAACGAAGGAGGCGGTGGGGGTGAAAGGGTTAGGGAGGGGGAGGGGGGGAGGGCCAAGGGGACAAATGAGAGAGGGCTGAGGAAAGGTGGTGTGTGTGTGTGTGTGTGTGTGTGTGTGTGTGTGTCCGGCCTTAGGGGGACCCAGTGGTGGTGGTAGTGGTGGTGATGGCCCTCAGTCCTAAACCTCGATCCGGCCGTAGCTGCCTCGCCGATTACTTAACACAAGGAACACTCTGGTCAGCTCCTCCAGGTTTACCAGCGATGTAGTGGCGTGGAATATTAATTTTACCTCATACCTCTCCCTCGCACTGGGCTCCCACGCATTTTCTCTGTCATATTGTCACCGTTTCTTCATGTTGTTCATCAGATCCACTATTTTACACGGGCTTTTGATTTTTCTCTGTTA
This sequence comes from Callinectes sapidus, assembly GCA_020233015.1. NCBI lineage: Eukaryota > Metazoa > Arthropoda > Malacostraca > Decapoda > Portunidae > Callinectes > Callinectes sapidus. Next base: position 9,522,226 of record CM035204.1, read on the forward strand.
CACTTGGGGGACTCCAGAAAAACACACTTCTTCGCACTATGGGTATATTGACGCCTTACTGATGCCATGTGTGTGTCTGTGTGTGTGTGTGCGTGTGTGTCCTGGCGACCTCGTGGTAGTGTTGCGGTAGTGGTGGTGGTGAAGTGTTCGGGGCAGCAGCAGGTGGCGGGAAAAGGGACTGTGTGTGTGTGTGTGTGTGTGTGTGAAGGGTGGGTGGTTCTTCAACATGTTGCTGCCGCCGCCGCTGGAAGTAGCACCGCGCCATTTCCTGTGTTACACCCACCACACCTACACGTATGCCGTCACCCTCTGTATGCTACACTGCACCACGCCCTCCCCTGCCTAAATAACACCACACCGCACTCACTCTTTCCCTTCCCTGCCACACACACACACACACACACTCAGACACACACACACACGCTTCGTTGCTCAATATACCTGTACAAACACCTAGAGGATGTAAAGAAAGTATTGCCCTCTCTCTTTCTCTCGTTTTCTTTCATCCATCACTAATCTGGAACTTTTTTGAGTTGTTGCAGGTGAGTGACTGACGGGAGAGAGAGAGAGAGAGAGAGAGAGAGAGAGAGAGAGAGAGAGAGAGAGAGAGAGAGAGAATGTATACAGATGCTTAACACAGAAGAGTACGGGTGTAAAATTTTGTCATGAAGTCTCGTCTCTTCTCTCTCTCTCTCTCTTCTCTCTCTTCTTCCCTCTCTCTCTCTCTCTCTCTCTCTCTCTCTCTCTCTCATCTTCGTTTCCTTTTATTGCGCGGAATGTTTTTTTTCCCCGAATCCCGAAAAAAAAACTTAAAACAACTTCCACTTAAAACTTCAACTTCTTTTCATATTCTTGTTATTAATACTAGAAATCAAGAACAAATTTCCATTCTCACATTTCTTCACCCCTATTTTGATACTAGAATAAAACAAGTATTCTGAACAATCTTCGTCACCTTTATTTGATCTTCATTTTTTTCTTTATTTTGAGGGGGACGTCATTTTAATCGCTTTGTTACTCCGCTTCACGCAACTGGGAGAGTGTGACCTTGAAGTGCGCATCCTGATGTTCATGTTTCCAGTTTTATGTTTTATTTCAGGGGGAGTCGTCAGCGTTACTTATCTGAGCTATTTGAATATTGCACAATCGTCTCTCTCTCTCTCTCTCTCTCTCTCTCTCTCTCTCTCTCTCTCTCTCTCTCTCTCTCTCTGTCTCTGTCTCTTCCTGTTAGGTCAGTGGGTTCATGTAGCAAATAATTTTCCTACTATACATTTTCTCGAGGTTTCAACTACTACTACTACTACTACTACTACTACTACTACTACTACTACTACTACTACTACTACTACCACTGATATTCATTGATGTAGCTAAGTTCATTGCGACAACCGAACAATATTGCGTTCACCACAGCAACAACAACAATAACAAAACAACAACTATAGGTATTGCGTCACTGGAGGGAGACACTTAATTCAAGGAAATATGTCTCAACCAACTAATTGTTTATCTCTCTCTCTCTCTCTCTCTCTCTCTCTCTCTCTCTCTCTCTCTCTCTCTCTCTCTCTCTCTCTCTAATATTTCCTTCTTTATGCCTCCTTTCCTTTCTATCATTTTTCCTTCCCCTCTCTTTCCTCCCTTTATTGCTTCATGCTCCCTTCACCTTCCCCTCCCCTTCCTTCCCCCTTTTTTTCATGCTCCCTCCCTCCCTCCCATTCCTTTCAGTGTCTTGGATGTACCCTCCATTACTCCCTCCTTGCTTCCCTCCCTTGCAGTACCTTAGATGTACCCTCCTTCCCTCCCTCCCTTCCTTGCTCTCTCCCTCCCCCTTGGTCGTTACGCCTCCCTCCCCCACCAACTCCGCGCCTCTTCTGGTCCCCCACACGTACCCATCATGTTCTCTTCAGGCTACTCTCTCTCTCTCTCTCTCTCTCTCTCTCTCTCTCTCTCTCTCTCTCTCTCTCTCTCTCTCTCTGAAGCCTAAACACTATCTAAGCTTTAAGATTAGTGTGTGTGTGTGTGTGTGTGTGTGTGTGTGTGTGTGTGTGTGTTGTTAGTGGTGGTGGTGATGTTTGCGGCGGTAGTGATGGTGGTGATGGCTTCGTTAAGGTGTTATGCATGGTGTTGCAAGTTCGCAGTTAACATTAGCAACAGTAGTAGTAGTAGTAGTAGTAGTAGTAGTAGTAGTAGTAGTTACTATTGTTGTGCTATTTTATCAGTGTGTGTGTGTGTGTGTGTGTGTGTGTGTGTGTGTGTGTGTGTGTGTGTGTGTGTGTGTGTGTGTGTGTGTGCAAGCGGTCAGGTGTATATAATTGATAAATCTCTCTCTCTCTCTCTCTCTCTCTCTCTCTCTCTCTCTCTCTCTCTCTCTCTCTCTCTCTCTCTCTCTCTCTCTCTCTCTCTCTCTTAGTTTTTCTTATTTCGATCGTTTTATCATCCATCACTTAAGGAGAACGTGAGTTACCAATTCCGTATTATTCTGTTACTGTTAATTGGTGTATTGTGTAGTGTGTGTGTGTGTGTGTGTGTGTGTGTAGAGGGTGGGGAGGAACAACAACAAGTGTGTATTGTTGGTTGTGTCATATCTCCCTTCCCACCATTCCCTCCTTACTTGCCTGTCTCTTCTCTTCATCCTCTTCCTCCCCCTCCTCCCCTTCCTTCTCTCTTCAGGTAAGGGAACGGTAGACCTTGTGAAGTTTCCTTGTCATTTCTTTGTGTCGCAGATTCACTTAGCCTCAAAACTCCTCCTCTTCCTGTTCCTATTCATCCTCCTCATTCTTCGTATTTCCACCACCTTCGTCCTCAGCTAGCTATCCTCACCTCCACTCCCTTCACATCCTCCACACCCAACATTCGTCCCCTGCGTATCATAATCCCCTTCCTCTCTCCCCTTCCCCTCGCACACACCACCTGCCGTTCCCCAATCGCTCCTCGCCGCCGGAAAGTTGAAAGTCGAGGGGGGAATGTGGCGGGGTTTCCGGAAGACCAGGTAATGATGGGGGGCGCGGAAGGGGTAGAGGATGGGGCCAGAACCCAGGTAAAGAAGGGAGGGTGAGGGGGCAGGACACAGGTGAGGAGAGAGGGAGGACAAAGGAATACAGCACTTGGATGAGAGGGAGAAGGACGAGAAGGGTGAGGTGGTGGTGGTGGGGGTGGTGATCGAGGAGTGTATGTAATGAGAGGGATGAGGTAGTAGGAGGAGGAAGAGCAGGTAAGGAAGGTTGAGAGTATGAGGCGGCTGCAGGAGAGGAAAGGTAGTGTCGTGAGGTGAAGTGAGAGGGAGTGAGGGAGGTAGGAGCGGCGAGGGATGAAGAATGGTGAGGGAAGGGAAGGGAAGGGGAAGGTGGGAAGGAGGGACGGACTGGCGGACGAGTGAGTGGTTGAAGGGAAGGGGAGGCGCGGGGCAGTCTTTTGCGATGTGGTGGTGCTTTTCTGTGTGTGTGTGTGTGTGTGTGTGTGTGTGTGTGTGAGTGTGATAAGTTTCAGTGGGAGAGATATAGAGAGAGGGAGAGAAAGAGGGGGTCCGCCGCCAGCTCGTCGTCGTCGTCACCGCCGGAAATCAGGTGTCCGCGACGCGTCACGCTGGAGGCTCGAGGCCGCTTGACGGATGGCCCCTGTTGTTGTTGTTGCTGCTGCTGCTGCTGCCACTGTTGCTGTTGCTGTCACTGGCGCTTGTATTACTACTGGTGCTACTAACAGCATCACTATTATTGCAACATACTTTTTATTACGAGCACCTTACATGCTCTCACTACTACTACTACTACTACTACTACTACTACTACTACTACTACTACTACTACTACTACTACTACTACTACTACTTGTGAAATTGGCGATGATGTAGTATCATTAATTAGTAACATTCCTTCCATTCCTCCCTCCACTGCACTCGTCCACCCGCTCAACAACCCATTGAAGATGCAAACGTCATCTCATTTACCTCCGTGACGGAAGTATGCAAGTGCGTGCTAACGTATGAACAACTGTATGTCTGTATGTGTATCCATGCCATGGGTGGAGTTAGTGTTTTACTCCGAGTCTCCTGTACCGGGCATTCAGTGACATCAGTCCCTCAGAAGGCTACAGTCACGCCGCTTCCTGTAGCTGAAAATAATAAACAAGTGCGTTACTCGTTCTCTTCGCTGCGTTTCCTTGAGTTCAGCTTGTAAGGACGAGAGTTGTGTTCACATTCCATAGCTGTTAGGCAAAGTATAGTAATTCGTGAAACTGAATGAGATTTGAAGTAAAAAACGATAAAAAGGTGACACTGCGGAAGCAATTCATCACAAAACGATAACTATCCCGGAGAGCAAAAGACATTGATGGAATAGTGAGAAATAGCCCGTATTTAGAAACGCTTTGCCTTCATAATCACCCCCACTGTTTTCAAAAGCCACAAATGATGATGCGGGTTTTCTCATTGTTTCTCCTGTCAGTAATCTTAACATCCTGTAACTAGAACCATAAAGAAACACGCTTGGAAACACGAGTCACTTCAACTAGAGACCTTTTGAATGTAGTGGAAATGCGGCGCAGAAGTGTTTCAGGTTATGGGCTTGGGAGCGATGTCACATTTAACGTACAGGGAGCGACGCGCCAAGGATATCCTGCTGAATCATGAGTAACCGACAGCGGATCGGATAAGCCATTGGGTCACAACTGCCTGGCTGTTGTGAAGACCAATGCTATTGTCTGAGAATTTGTAGGAGATGAGATGCACATGAAAATTATATATATACAGAGAGAGAGAGAGAGAGAGAGAGAGAGAGAGAGAGAGAGAGAGAGAGAGAGAGAGAGAGAGAGAGAGAGAGAGAGAGAGATTGTACTTTCTCTCAATTCTGCTTTGCTACATGAGCTCATTCGTCACCTCTCAGCTCAAAGTCCCGAGTGTTGCCCTAAGCTTATCAGTGTCTGGCGTGAGCCTGATAAGTGAGAGTCCAGGGTAAGGCTTGCGTGTTGCTGAGAGTGGTGACGGGCTGAGGAAAGATGGGTCTTCGCATGCCAACTACTGAAATGCATTGCTCTCTCACCACGATTGTTTGCAAAGGCTATAGAGATGATCGGTCTGTTTCTCCTGTTTATTATGCAGAAATCTTGCTAATCTGTCACTAGCGCCATAAAAAAATTAAGAAAACTTTGGAACTGCATCTACGAGAGCCGTTTGAAAGTACAGTGGAAGTCCGATGCAGCACTGTTTCAGAATGTACACAATACCAAGTAGTCTACATAAACAGTATCGTAGCGTCAGTTGTGGCGGCTGTAATACTAAAGCTATTGTTTATATAAGGATTTACAAGTGATAGTACTAGAATGTTGGTAATTCTGTCATTATCATCATCATCGTCGTTATCTTTGTGGCTTGCTCCCCCTTTTGAGCTCGTTAGATGTCGTTGGTGTGTGTTGCGGGTAGGAGGGTGACAGTTGCGGCCCCGCATAGAAGAATCCCCCTCATGTCCAACTAACAGTGAAAACAAGGGTAAAGTGGGGTGGGGACGGCCGGGCGAGGGGGCGAGGGGGCGCTTGGGTTAATGTGGTGCTGGCGGTAGGGCGAGGAGGGAGGAGTGTGACCAGGCCTGGGGATAGAGAGTACGAGGGATGGATAAGTCTTTTGAGTGTTATTTTTTTGTCTCACTCTTGCTCTCTGTTTCTCGCTCTCCCTCTTTGGTCAGTGGAGAGATGATTAAAGTAAGACGAAGAAGAATGCGATGTGGACAAGAGAAGGCACGAAGCGGAGGCGTATTGAGCAACCGTAGTGCTGCTGTTGGTGGGGGAGAATACTGCGTTTGTCGTAGGTGGTGCTGGGGGCGGGAAGACATGCGTGTTAGCCTGGCTGTGGGGCGAGGATTGAGGGTTGGCGGTGGACGGGCGGAGGGGAGGGTGTTAGGAGGGAGAGGGTAGTGGGGGAGGGAGTGACGACGTGGGTGCTGGCGCGGCGGCAACAGACCCCCGCCCTGTAGCACCCCGCCATTAGGGAGCCCAACACCCCGCTGACTAACTCCACGATTCCTTCATAACACAATCGTCGGCAGAAGCTGACCCACGTGAATCATTTTCTCTGTACAGCGTATACGAGAACGAACCGGCTGGCGTTTGTCCGTTCTCCTCCCTTCTGTCTCACTCCACCCTCTACCCTCGCACTCTCTCTTCCCCCCTTCCCCCATCATCGGCCAAATTGTGTGGTGCTCCCTCCCATCCCGACCCTCCCATACCCCCGGGGCGGGCGGGGCGGGCGCGCTACCCCCGCCTCCCTTCATCCCTTGTGTAGCGCCGCGCTCTGCTGTACCCAGGCCAGGGAGTGTTAGGGCCGTCTCCGCCACCCACTCTCTGTCCTTCTGTGCTTTGTGCCACTTCTCAAGCTGTCTTGTTAGTTTCCCGTTGAGGATGACGTCAGACTGTACCTAAGAAATTTGTTTTTCCATACTGAAGTTACCACGCTCTGCATCCTGTCCTGCGACCTACGAGTCAGCCAGCCAGCCAGCCAGCCAACCAGCCAGCGGCGAGGCGTTCCTTGTGGCGATCGTGTCAGTGATCATTTTTAATACTTCGATGCATCGTGGAATTGCACTTTATTTGAATATTTTAATTAGCTGTGTCGCTTTTATATTTATATTCATCTTGATAAGACTTGTTTATGAATTTGAACATAGCCACGTGCTGTGGAGTTGAAGTGTATTTACGTAAGAGTGCGGCTCGTTTTGCTCGTACCAGTTTGAGTCATGCGTCACTCACGAGGCAAGGCTTATATTAATTAAGTTCGTAACTTATGTGTTCAGCTGTTCTCTTTAAGGACTGGTACCTTAGTGGGGCTTTTAATACTTTTATATTGTTGCCGTTTACCAGAATCCCACTTACTCTACATTTCCTCTCCATTTGTAATTACAGAATGGGGGAATCGGTGCCAGACACGCAGCTCCACTTACGATGGCACTCACACACCACCACCTTCACCACCATGCTGTCGGAGCTGCACCATGGCCGGGCGTACACCGATGTGTCGCTGGTGTGTGACGGGGGCATCGTGAGGGCCCACCGCGCTGTGCTTTCCCTCTGCTCGCCCTACCTAGGTATGTGTACCCAGCCGCTCTCCGCCACCACTTGGAGACTGCTTGCCTATTCGTCCTTCCAGCCCACTATTCTCGCATGCTTTTTTATTTGGATTTTTTTTGTGTGTACCCACTCAACTGGTCTTCGCCGCCACACGTACCGGGACTGCTTGCTTACTCATCCCCCCATCCTATTGTTCCTGTACTGTGTTTCTATATTAAAAAAAAAAAAAAAAAAAAAAATGCATAGGTGTACTCGTATATTTGCGCGTTAGAATTTGACTGACTCCCACTTCTGTTTCCAGCTGTGGTGCTGTCAGCATGCCCAGATGCTGATGCCCCTCTACTACTGCCGGAGGTGCCTGTTCAGGATGTGCTGTACCTGGTGTCCTTCATCTACAGAGGCCAAGTTGATGTGCACCAACAGCACATTGCCTCCTTCCTGAGGACTGCCAAGCATCTTCACGTGCTGGGACTTGAAGAGGGAGATCGGGTAGGTGAAGTACCACGTGTTAGACTTAGGGCTATAGAAGTACAGATGATTTTGAGATCGCTGGAGGATATAGAGTAGACACATGTTTGAAAATGAATTGCACAAATGTAGATATGGAGATAGAACATTGAGATAAATACAGACATTGAAAACCACGTGAGCGTCCGCAGCAGGAGACAAAAATTCTCAGATCACACTTGCAAGTGGGTGGAACTTTGATAATTGGGTTGTATCTGGGCCAGGCTAATAATATGGTCATGTTTCCTAACAGTTTGGCGACCTACTTTGTAGTTTGCTTGCTTGCTGCCTTTGTGATCTTTGGTTGGTTGTTGAAAGTCGTACATCAACTTCTTAAGCAAATTGTACCTGTGATCAATAAGCTATCTATTTGTTCATCTGTTTGTATGTATGTGTGTGTTTATGTTCTTAGTTCATTGTTCTTACCTCATTGTGTTTATTACTGCATTGAGTCAGGTTTGTAGTGTGTGTGTGTGTGTGTGTGTGTCAATCATTATAGTATTCAAGAGACATTCAGTGGACTCATCTTATTCTCTCATGTCTTAAACATTCTACCACTTTGTTCTTTAATATGCATAAAAATCTTATGAATACATCAGTCTTGTGTAGTCTTAAATATCCATATCTTCACATTGTTCGTAGGTTGCCATCATTCTTTTCCTGTACTTTTCCTGAATTGCCAGAATGTATATTATGTGCTTTTATACAGTGTTTGTAGCAATCTTTCTCTGACAAACTCTGAAACTTCCTAATCCCCATCTGCTTTCGTATTTCCAACTTCCAACTTCCAACTTGACATCATAATCCTTTTCTTTTGGCTAACTCTCTCAGACCTGCAAGGGGACTGGCAAGTATATATTTTTCTTTTACTCTTTATATTACCCTTGGCCAGCTTTCCCTTCTTACATGAAAAGCATATTTTTCACCTTTAACTCCTTCAATCAAACTCAGTCGTTATTTATATTCCTCAGTGATGTTTCTTTTTGCATCCCCACACCATAGGAGCCTCACCATTCATTATTACTTACAAATCTGTCTCTCATGTCTCTGTCCTGCTTTCATGCTTACAGAGGATTAAAGTAAGGTATGGCAATTTCTGCATCCTTTCCATTCTGTAGTACTTTCTTTCCATTTGATCACTTAATACTTGGTTCTTACTTCTCTTCATTTGAAAGGTCATGAATATATAGTCTGCATATGGAGGTTAGGTTCTGATAGAGCAGATGAAAGTCTTAAAAGAGCTGAGTTTGATGCAGAATGTTATGTTTGCTCTCTGCTTTGTTTTGTGATACTCTATGAAATTATAAATATAGGGAGTTCTTGGTTTCTGATAGCCTTAACTTCTGTAGTTTAGAGTCCACTTTGTCCTAAATTACAACTTTGCAGCACTATAGCATTAACATAAGTGAGTGGTATACTATTGATGTATATTCAGACTGGTTTCACTCTTCATTGAACATTATTATATGACATGGCATACGAACACAACTCCATCATGACTCAAGGACCTTTTGTATGTGCATGTATTCAGGAAAGCTCCCTTGACTCACAAAGTTTCCAGGATGTGTTACAAGGGGGTTGGGATAGAGAGGGTAGTGATATTGTAGGCTTTGATGAGTACTTGTGTTCACAGCTGGTTGACTCCCCAAGCAAATCAGATGCCAGTTCCTCCACCTCTGGGAGTGAGGCAGGGGATGAAATCAACACTCAGCAGTTCATTAATGGGAATAACAACAATGAGAATGAGGAAGACGAAGCAGAAGAAGAGGATGAAGAGGAGGAGGAAGAGGAAATGGTGATTACACTTTCCAAAGTACATAATATATGTTCCTGCATTTGTGATCATATTGTAGACTGTGAATTCATGTATGTCTCTTGAATTCCTTTAATCTACTTTAATCTAGTCATAAGGGAAGCTGCAAGAAGCCATCAGTCTTACATGTGGCAGTCACTGTTTGAAATATGCCTACTTATTTTTAGTTATCATTGTATCTGTAAATTTGTCTAATCCTCTTTTAAAGTTCTCTGAGGACTTTGCTGTAGTACTAACAGCTGATTACTGAGTGTTTCATTCATCTGTCACTATTTGAGAACGAATTCCTGACCTGCATAGCACAAAGAAAGATAATTGATCATATTTCCCACAGAATGAACACACAGACATCAAACCTGAACTCACAGTGAAGGAAGAGCCAGTAGAGACAGCGGAAGCTACAGCCGACGTATCCAGTGATGGGAGGATAGACCTGAACTTTTACCTCCAGCAGGCCATCCAGAGTGCTTCTATGCCTTGTCCATTGTGTAAAAAGGTGAGGTGGCAGATTACAGAACACTTGTTATCCTTTTTCACCTTTCTTTAGGGACTGGAATATCCATTCCATACTGGTCACTTGTTACAGACTTAACAACTAAAGTTTTTTCACTTTTGCAGGAGTTCAAGAGCCAGTCAGGACTGAGGGACCACATCCGCCTGCACACTGGAGAGCGGCCATTTGAATGCGAGTTTTGCCAGATGAACTTTGCCCGAGCATCTCACCTGAAGCGCCACCGCCGTATGCACACCGGGGAGAAGCCCTTCATGTGTCGCATCTGTGGCAAGGACTTCTCTCGAGGAGACAAGTTGAAGGACCACCTGCGAAGGCATGACGCCGAGGATAAGTTGAGTAAAATTCGGAAGCAGATCTACAGCCCTGATGAAACTGGGGGAGAGGGTGACTCAGAGGGCCAGGCTGGAGGGGTAGTGGGAGCAGCAGGCTCTCAGATCTTGACCTCCAAGTCTGGCAGCAGTGGACCTGAGCCTGGACTGATGCCCCCTGCCAAGCGACCCAGAGGCAGACCTCCAAAGAACCCTCAGGCCCACGCCCAGTACCAGCAGGCCATGACACAGGTGCCGTCCATGCTGGTGCCTCAGAGTGAGAACTACATGCCTCATATGCTGGGTGTCACCAGCATTGGGGAGTGTATCCTTAGACCCATTAACTAGTGTTGTATTAATATGTTGCTCTTCATATTAGTTAATGTCAGAGGAGTTGTAAGAACCAGTTTGTCTCCTTATGGAGTCAGTCTATTAGGTAGGCTCACTGAATTAATTCCTTTTGAAATATATAAAATGACAAAGTAAGAAAATATATACTTATATATCATATAATTACTGGTATAAAACCCAGTTTGTAATTAGTTCACATTTTAGATCCACCAATGTGCCATAACCAAATCAACATTACTTTGGAATGACTTGCAATACTGTAACTTTCCTGCACTGGTAGAGTAACACTTTGGGCTACTAAGGTTATCAGGCTTCATTGCTGAAGACTTGTAGGAGAAAAGTAACATTATACTTTTGATGCAATAATGAATATACTGAGGATCCTTGATATATACAGGCTTGCTGCTGCACTTATACCCTTAGAAAGCTTGTATAATGGAAAACTCTTGGTACATGCAGTGAAATTTAAGAGCATTGTGTGCTTAAGATCACAAGGTGTGGGACATCTGGTTCAGGTCCACAGTATTACATTAGTAGTCTGCATTATAGACTGACTACATCAGCCTGCACTTCATTGCCGTCAAGTAGTTCACTCCAGTGTACAGATCTGATTGTTGTGGCCCATATTTTAATTTGGATAGTGATTGCTTTTCATCTCTCTCTCTCTCTCTCTCTCTCTCTCTCTCTCTCTCTCTCTCTCTCTCTCTCTCTCTCTCTCTCTCTCTCTCTCTCTCTCTCATTTATAAATCTAGTAATGAGCTTGCTGTCTTGCTGTTGCGGATTCAGTTTCAGTACACTTCTATGTTTCTCACTTCATTGCCATTTGTTGTTTGTGGTAATGAAGTAAACATTACAAGTGTACCATTGCATCATGATACTATCCTATCTTAGGAAGCAGGAGCCATGTCATCAAGGATCCTCTGTAACTTTGGGTTGCTTGGAAACAGTGAGGGTGGTTCCTGTGGTTGTTGCGTCACCCCAGGCCATGACATGACAGTTGACCGAGAAATGCCAACAAGAAGATCGATCGTTGTGACTAGTCTGGTTTTCTCCCTATTAATGCAGAAGACAATCTCCACAATCATATGTTATTTCTCTTTAGATAGATAAGTACGTACATAAACACATTCATTCACATGTTCTGTCTGTTAAGGAGAGGTTGGTACACATAAGATAAATCACTCTATTTCATCATGACTGAGGTTATTCAAGTATTCTCCAGAGAAATTGTGAGGCTGCAGCTGTACTGGAAGTTGAAATACAGGACCCAGAGAGTTGGAGCTTCCCAGGCAGTTTGTGTGGCTATTTGGAGTGATGTGAGGCAGGATGGGCCATGGCAAAGATAATGAAATGAGCAGTAATAGGTGTTCTATGCCAGAGTTCATTTTATATTCTAGTACCATATGTCTTTGATGCTGAAGTGCCAAGATGAAGCTCAACAAATCAATCATTTATTGTATGTGACACAAAATCAACCAATATAGTTAATGTGACATGTTTTAGTGATTGCAGATATGAAAAAAACCCTATTATTCTTGCTTGCTTTCTCACTCCAGTGTGGCCACACCCTAGGAGTGACAGGGAGAAGAATAGTTAGGTGAATACATTTGAGTGTGTTTTGCCACTGGTCTGACAGTTCTGTCAGAAACTTGCAAATGTTTCGGTAAAAGAAAAGGATTTGCCATGAATATTGATGGAGATGATATTATTGCCTAAGGATTTTCTTGAAGCATGAAGCAAATAAGTTACTTTCATCTCCAAAACTGCCTTGCTAAATTGTCTTTGAGCTACAGGCCCACCCTGTCCTCCATCTTGCAAGAGAGAGTAGCTGCCCTGCATGGATCTGTTCTCTTTTCAAACCAAAAGTTGAATGTGTACAAATATTCAAATGGTGATGGTGATTATGTTAACCATACATACAGTGTTTGTAATATAGTGTTGAGACATAATAGTGCACATAGTGTCAAATCATTATCCACTCAATGTATGTACGTAATGTTAGGAATACGTCACATGTACTCACTGTACCATTACTCATATCATGCAGACATTCATCTCATCATTTATTTCTAAACATAGATAGCAGTGATTATATTTTGATAAGAAAATTACTCTATTATAAAACTGTCCAATTGTAAAGGAGTAAATTTCAAACTAGCACTACAGTTGTGTGTGTGCCTGGAAAAACATTATTTTGTATTTATTGTTTCTACCTGCCTGGGTTGTGTTTTGTAATCTGTAATAACCAACACGCAATCAAAAAGAAACTTAAATGAAACTATTGATAGAGGAAGTTATAGTGCTGTTATGTAAAAATATTGTTCAGTCGTACAGGAATTAATTTATGGTGACAATTTTGTTAGTGGCAGGTATTTAATTGGAGTACCTATGTATATGTAATCAACAAACTTTAGAATTTCAAGGAGATATTTTCAAACAGTATGATTGCGTGACGATGATAATTATTAATTTGTGCAAGAAACAAAAGATTGTCACTACATAAATTGAAAACAGCAATGGGTGTATGCTAAGAGAGACCAGAAATGAATTAAAGGGAGTAAATGCAAATTCATTAATTAAAAGAGAAACCCCTTAGGTGACACTCAGGCTCTCACTGTTGACTTTTAACTTTAAGCCATTTCCTGTACTAGTTTCTTTATTATGTATCCATTTTAGTGTAAAGTAACTGAAGCACCTTAATGACATATCCTTAATCAAATTCTATGGAGTAGTACAAATTATTTATATTCATCATAGTGTCAGTATGCTTTATAGGAAGCAAATGGGAACATGATATGAAGAGGATTGTTGTACTTGGTCTTTCACCGGTGTGGAATCAGGAAGCTGTGGTTGACTTGACAGATTCATTATGCTATCAGTGTGTATGGAAGTGTGGCTAAAATGTTGGTGAGCCTTTCTGGACCTCATGATGACAGTGTTAGATGCTTTGTTTAATGGACTGCAAACTTATCTTTGACCTCTGTGGCTACCACCTCACCTCAAGATATTCTCCTCTTCTATTTACTCCTCCTCTATTTTCAGGTGACATTGTGCCTTATAACTAGGGTTTAGGGTGTGTGTGTGTGTGTGTGTATGTATGTATGTAAGAATGATAATTTCCTGTTATATCTCTGGCTTAGAGCACATAATATAGTATACGTATATGTACATGGCTTGAACTGTTTAGTCCTCAGCATCCCTGATTACTTCCATTATTGCTGTAAAGGGAAGAGAACTGACGATTCCTTATGCAGAACCACGTGGAGTTTCCAGCCAATCACATTCCTTTCTGTGCCTGTCACTGTATTGTCCGTGCGTGACATAGCATTCCAGTGTGGTGAAAGGCATGGTGCTGATTCCAAAATCCATGATGCCAAGAAGTCTGGATACAATTGTGGTAAATTGCTGACATATGAGAAAAATGGAGAGAGAAATTCATATTATATCTCATCCATTGCACCATCAAAATATTGTTATTCATAGTGTTCTTATTTACAAGGCTGCAACTACAGTAGTATATATATGCTAATGTTATATTTTATGTATGATAATCAGCTCACTAGTGGAGGTAATTCTCATGTATGTAACATTTAAACATTATGTAAAATTCTGTGCAAGGACTAGTGTGAACTGGATGACTGGTGGTGAGGTGAAAACCATCATAGCAGTGTTGGTGGGCACCCAGCAGTGTCCTTGCAGGGTGGCCAGGGTGAACACAGGAATGGTCTACCTATATTTATTTGTTTATGAGGCGCCCATGAGGGAGGGGAAGTGAAGTAACATACTGCTTGCTTCCTTCATATGTGACTTTGTTCTCACTTTCCCCTCCTTGTAAACCTTCTCAATGTGTGTGTGTTTGCTTGTCCACACACACACACACACACACACACACACACACACACACACACACACACACAAGATAGAGTTAATCAATTCTTATTCATGGAAAGACATGTAAGGATGGAAATCATTCCATATTTTGTGTATCATATTTATTTTGTGATAATGTATGACCATTCTATTTTTGTAAAGTAAGTTTGTAAAATGATCTACATACATTCAATCTGGATTTTTTTGTGTTAAGGTTGTATTGTTAATTTGTAAATAGAAACATACCAACCCACCATAAGTTGTGGTCTCACTGAATTATACCATGATGAGGTAGAGGGAATGTTTGGTGCAAGTGTAGGGATGACTTGCGTGCTGGTCCATGACACCTGTGCAGCTTAATTTGAGTGATAATATTACAATTTAAAAGCTAACATAAATTTTCACTCTTCAGTTTTACCGGCAAAGAAATTATCAGTATTTAGAAGCTGAGGTAATATGGATGACTCGGGCTTGAGTAGTGAAACGTAGAGTACTTGGTCAAACTCACCTTAGTACCTCCCTTATATCATTCTTATTTCTACCATGTAAAGAGGATTAACCAAGAGCGACCAAAATACTTACTTATCTATCGTCGTTAAATAACAATAGCCTTCAATTTGTAGATATTGTAAATGAAACATCCAATAAACCCGCCCGTACCATTCATTTACAGGGGATGATCTGGTTTGGTGCTGTACTGAAGCCTCAAGGCACACTTCGAGCGACGGCGGCACGAGTCACTTGTTTGTTTAGTGTGTGTTATTTCCTGGCATCTTTTCTTCCCCACTGCTTCTGCTACAGCTTCATGGTGAGTACAACTGATACGTTAAGATTTCATAATGTTGTGTAGAGGCTGTAGTGCGTGGGGAACTTGTGGGGGACGAGAAATAAGGAATGAAGGAATAGAAGGTTGTAGGATGCAGATGTCTTCACTCAAAACCAGTCCTGTTTAGTTTACTGCCAGGGGCTCTTTGGTGATTTATGGCTGTAGTACAATTGTGATACATGAGGCAGCCTGTGATTCTATGGGTGTGATGCATGGAGGGTGTGGCGTGATAGTTTAAGGCTTGTTTACTCTTGGCGATTGTTGTTAAGAACGCGTGTTAATATGGGTGGCCGTAACATACTTATAGAAGATTCGCATGATATTAATGATTGTGGTAATGTTTCCTGTTATATTTGGAGGCAACATTATTATTTTTAGTTTCTTGATCTCTTTTCATCAATATAACGTCTTATTGTCAGGAGAAACATCATGTAGAAGTGATTTATTCCGGTATAAAGATATAATGTTAGTAGGAATGCGTGTGAAAACAGACAATGATTGATTACTAAGATCACAGTGAGTTTTGGCTGTCCTTCACTGTCCAGATACAACGCATATCTTTTCCGATAGTTTACCAGAAGAGATCTCGTCCATTTTCTACAGCAGCACAGATGGAGCCATTCTCTCTCGTGCACACACACACACACACACACACACACTCTCTCTCTCTCTCTCTCTCTCTCTCTCTCTTTCATCTCAGCTTCGTAAATAAGTAGAAATAATGTTAAGGTCGATGTGTGCCTTACTCGTTTGTGAGCATCAGCGTAAGGGTAGTAGCCTCTCCCTGGCCCCTCCTCATATCGAGCAGAATAGCCAGTTCCTTGCTCTGTCTTTACGTTTTCAGTCATAACCGACTGATTCTCATTCTGTGGCTGGGTGTACCTAGGAGAAAGTAATCCTCTCAGAATAATCCCGCCCGGAACCAGGATTTGAACCAGAAACATCTTATATTGTAGTGAAACGCTCTTCCGCCTCATTCCAGGAACTGTCAATTCTATTTCTCTGACGTTTTAACCTGCAGTCCGTGCCATTACTAAGGAAACGTATTGTAAGGAGTTTCTCTTATTATTCTCTTATTCTGTGTTAGACAATATTAATTAGTATAAGTTCACACATTATAATTGTATATATCATTTCCCAGTCGTTCAAAATTAGGTTTGTATGTCTGTATTTGGGAAATGCGTGACATATCTTTGAATAGAAAAATGTAGAACGCGCATTTTGTGTCTAGCCTACTCACGGTGGCATATCCCTTTTCCTGTTTGTGGCTAAACTGGGATTACATTAATAGGAGTCACTCGCATGCCTCGGCAAATGCGCGGCGGTCAGTTCTGGGAATAGAGCATGACAAGTCGGTTTTCCTCCCTGTACAAGTTAAGTACGACCAAATTGCTGAAATAAAAACACACTCAGGAGTGTATTCACCCCTGTTATATTTTTGTTCTTTTTTTTCTCTTATTTGTGAATGTTTTGTGTATTTTGCCTCACTCTGAGTCAACTATTGCAATTGGGTGTTTGTTGATGAACCCAGTGATAGTGACCCGTGGTACGCGAAGTATTTCCAAGGGTATCTGGAAACATTGGGTGCATAGGGAGGTGCATGACATGACAAGTGTGTGTGTGTGTGTGTGTGTGTGTGTGTGTGTGTGTGTGTGTGTGTGTGTGTGTGTGTAAAGATGTTGAAAAAAAAATCCACTACCACCTCCTCCTGCCTTGCAAGACACATTTGAAGGATAAATAGCACGAAGGGTACCTTTTAGGCTCTTTATTATTAAATATACATATCTTCACGTTGGCTTGGAAATCAGCCTGAGACGCGCACATATACAAAATAATGAGAGGTGTGTGGGGACTCGACGCGTGCGCCACCGACACGCCAGGCCAGCCAGCCTCGCCGCCACCTCGCCAGCCAGCTCCTCACGGCTCCTCTATCACTGGATAAGTACTGGCCGCCGCGCCGAGTCTCCGTCTGTCAGTCATACGTCCACTACCAGTTAGTGAGTGAGTCAGTCAGTCAAGTTACCATTCCTCTTCGCCTGAGTCTTGCGTGAGTCATTTAGCCTCGTCGCCGGAGTCGCCGTCCCTCTGAGCGACACTTCTCGATCACACGCACCGAGCCGTGCCGTGCCCCTCACCCACGTCATGACGGACAGTGATGAGGCACTTTATGTACACGATGTGATTCCAGGTAAATGCCGTCCCTTCTGGTCCCTCCCCTGCTGACGGGGTGTGGCCTTCTCCTAACACTAGGCTGTGTAAATGCTGAGCGTGGAGGCGGCGGCTGCTTCAAGCACTGCACTCCTGAACAAAACAACAACGCCTCGCCGGGGACTCGGGGACAAGGCGGACCTGTTTGGTCTGGGCAAGAACGAACAAGACGTGATTCACAGAGTCGTAACACCTGAGTATTGTTGAGGGATCCACATAGCCAGGCCAGCCCGAAGTCTGTATGTATAGTGTGTACTGTACTGTATGTACCGACTGCTCAGTATAAAATGCGCCACCACCGACTGTAAAGATTGAAACAATATTGAGCTGAGCTATGCTGCTAGAGCGGGAGAGGTGAGAAGCTGCCGTCTGTGAGCCCTGAGTAACGGTGCACCTGCTCCTGGGAATTCGGAGGACGGTGACGCCCGTCTCAGGGACACGACTAGTCTGTGTGTGTGTGTGTGTGTGTGTGTGTGTGTGTGTGTGTGTGTGTGTGTGTGTGTGTCCCTGGAGGGCCACGCGGTGTCACACTCCTTGATCATAACGAGGATCAGGGACACGTGACTCCATGGAACTAAGAAACGCGTTCAGTGTTTATTGTTTTTCACTATCAGAGCAAAGGGGATTATGTATGTTGCTTAGCGCCCAGCGAGCAGTGCTGGTCCTCCAGGGGTGTCACGGCGCGGCGGAGATTGGCGCGCTCCAAACACTTGTAACGGTTGTGCGTGGGCGTGTTGGCGAGAGTCCCGCGCTGCGTCCTAATAAGAAGTATGCTTGGCAGTATGCATGGCAGTGTGCCGCGGAAGATCAGAGTGACACGCCTAAATGTTAGGATGCCTCGCGGTGAGCTCAGCTTGTATACATTGAGTACAAAGACGCGTCGCGTTGCGTTGAATGTTGCTGTGAAGGAAGGCACAGTGAACCGTGGTGATTGGAACCCTGTGCTGGCAGTGATGGGAACCTCTACTGCCCGCCACCACGCCCGTGACGCACTCCACGGGCCGCACCACGCCCACGGGAACACCTTGGGGTACGCTACGCCAAGACATACGCCGCGGTGCACACCCACACCACGCCCAGACGCACACTCACTGACACAACACTCACCAGGGGAACAAAAATATATCCACAGCCGTGTACCGCTGCGGGAGGAC
This sequence comes from Callinectes sapidus, assembly GCA_020233015.1. Taxonomy (NCBI): domain Eukaryota; kingdom Metazoa; phylum Arthropoda; class Malacostraca; order Decapoda; family Portunidae; genus Callinectes; species Callinectes sapidus. The sequence continues at coordinate 9,540,827 of CM035204.1, forward strand.
ATGTCGACACTAGGCGATGCATTTCGGAAGAATGACTGAAAGATGTGGAACACGGAGAAGCTCTGCGGCATTGTCATTGGCTCGTGTGGTCTTCCATCGCACCATGGCTACAAAACATTCCCTCCCGCATCGCGCACACCACACCGATGGAAGGAAGAACATGGACAGTGTAAAGTACAGTGCTCGCTATCCGCAGTCCAACAGGCCTGCACTACACTGCTTGTCGCGGCGCTGCAGCCACACCACCACCACCACCACTACCGCCGGCCACCTGCACCACCACAGCCAGATCAACACCGGCGAATGTTGTGCGAAGTTCTTGTTCCGTAAGGCACCGCCGCCCCGGGGCTAGGAGTGGACGTTGCCGCTGGAGGTGTAGGTGTTGCCGGGCTCTCCCAGCAGAATGTAGGACTCGAGGGGTGGGGGCAGGCCCAGCTGGGGCGCCCCGGACTGTATTCTCTTTGGTGTGAGAGAGCGGCGCACTGTTCGCCAGCAGAGGAAGGTGAGGGTCGGCGGCTGCGTCCAGTGTGGCATCATGAGTGTCTTCAGCTCCAGGAACACTGGACCCAGCACCTGCAACACACCACGCTTCGGTCAACACACACAAACCTCTTTAACAACTCCCATTATCATCTGCAGCTCCTCATTCACCCATGATTGTGGCGTCACCTTGCACACACCCACCTTATAACAGCGGGACTGTCTGAACATGGTCCGTAGTACATGCTCGTGCATCCTGCGGGGGTTGTCTGCCATCATGTGAGAGAGGATGGCCACTGTGTAGGCGCAGTTTTCCACGCGGCGGTGGGTGATCACAGCCTGCAAATGACGGAGAGGGTTGTAGGAGTGTATTCTGAAACACTTTACACTCGCTCCTCCCTCTCTCTCTCTCTCTCTCTCTCTCTCTCTCTCTCTCTCTCTCTCTCTCTCTCTCTCTCTCTCTCTCTCTCTCTCTCTCTCTCTCTCTCTCATAGTATTGTCGTTTACTTACTTTGAGGAACCAGGTAAACACACTCTGGTCCTTGTCGGTGCCGTCAGCGGCGCCCCACGCGGAGGAGCCGTAGTTGAACAGCGTGCGGGTCAGCGGCAAGGAGTCGTCCAGGTGCTCCACACTGTACGTCAGCAGCGTGCGCCCCTGCGAGGATACATGGCACTCAGTCATCACCTTTAATCAAGCATACACACACACACACACACACACACACACACACACACACACACACACACACACACACACACACACACACACACTGCATTACATTTTATACACTATGGGTAATTTTCCCCTCTACTCACCTCATTATTGGCGGCGTCCACGTGAGCTCCAGCCTGTAACAGGATTTTGGCCACCTGCGCCGCCCTTTGGTACAGTCCCTGCCTCAGGAGGTTCCGGACGAGGTGGAGCGGCGTCTCTCCAGCGTTGTCCCTCACGCTGACGTCAGCACCATGAGCCAGCAACTTGCACAGCGCGTCCACAAGCGAAGTGCTTCTCACGTCCCCTGCAAAGCAATCCTCTCTTTAGTACGAGGAAGCCAGTGACTGTCACACCCTGCTGGGTTTGCGGTGCGGTAATGATGTTGCTTTTAACTATTACAATGGCGATGCACAGATAGTGTTCTAGCTGTGACATTACACTGTGTTTGGGATCAACACCCTCAGCTGTAAACCTGACCCCGCGACAAGCGAGACGCGGCGTGTCGCAGGTGCTGTGGTGAACGTAACCTACCCAGCAGGAGAGCGTGGAGGGGAGTCTGGCCCAGCACATTGGGCTCATTGACAGCCACGCCGACGCCCACCATCTTGGTGACGAGTGGACCGGGTTGGGGAAGCAGACAGGCCACATGCAGTGCTGTCGGAGTCAGCTTCTGTAGAAACAAAGAAAGAGTTGGTGATGGAGACAGCCACGCCTCAAGAGTGACAGGTTACTAGTTACTACACTGAGCAGTGTGCATGCACCAGTACACCTACTAGGCACGGGAAACGTGTCCATACGTTCTATTATCAGAGCAATGCTATCTCAGACTGGTTCAGTTACCGTCGTTTAGTAATTGAGGAGCTCACCTCGATGTCCAGGGTGTTCTCTTGCTCTTCGTAGCCAAAGAGCAGACTGCAGAGAGTGAAGCTGTCGCACCCTCGGCACTTGGACACCGCTTTCATTTTGGTGTCTGTGGGAGGAGCGACGCGCGTTAACATTGAGACACTACATGTGTAATGCTTGAAATGCACATAGCACACTGACGTGGTAAACGAAAGCAAGATAACTGTGTAATCAATGCTGCTTTTAATAAGAATCCGTGTCATAAAGCAAGATAACTGTGTAATCAATGCTGCTTTTAATAAGAATCCGTGTCATCTCTCTCTCTCTCTCTCTCTCTCTCTCTCTCTCTCTCTCTCTCTCTCTCTCTCTCTCTCCATGAGGGACGTGCAATGCTACACGAGCCTGATCACACAGCCACAGAGGAGATAAAAGTGACCTTCGTGCCATTGTGATCACTTCGCTACTCCCTACATACCAACCAGCTTCCTCCTGCCCATCCTGCGCCTCCCCCTTGCAACATAGGGGAAGCTGCAACAAACTGCCAAGGCTACACACATGGCAGTCCCTCTTCTACCTGTCACCCTCATCCATAAATTTGTTTATTCTTCTCTCTTTCTCTCTCCTCTATTCCCCATTTCCCATCCTTTTTGTCCGTGGTATTGTTGTTAATGTTATTGCAAGTGCTCATTGTCATGCTATGCTAGTGTGTGTGTGTGTGTGTGTGTGTGTGTGTGTGTGTGTGTGTGCCCTCATATTTACCTTGGTGGGCGAATGGATCCGCCTTGGGGCAGCCGTCAAGCAGGTCGGCCAGTGTGTGCAGCTGGGCGTGGTGGGTGAGGGGCAGGCGGGCCACTAGAGGACGCCCGCCACCGCCCCCGCCTCCGCCAGCCCGCGCCGCACCGCACCCCAGCGAGGGCGCCATTGACTCCTTCTCCACTGCCCCTCTCAGCTGCTGCAACGCGCGGCACGCCGACCCATCCCTGCAAAGACACGAAGGGTTGAGGGTCAGGCGTCGTGTTACCAGAGAGAGAGAGAGAGAGAGAGAGAGAGAGAGAGAGAGAGAGAGAGAGAGAGAGAGAGAGTATACAAAACATCAAAAATGGCTATAAAACACGCTAGTCGGGAAATTAAGAGGAAAAAAAGAGCATGCAGGTACAATAGAATACAACACAATACCTGTCACAGTGCAAAGAAATGCATGTGGTGTGTGGTGATGGCGCTGGTGTAGCGTTGTGGTCATGAGGCAAGTCAAGTGTGGTGATGAGTGTTGGTGTGTAAGGTCTGCTTTAGGTAGTCTGCCTCATGATAAAGTCGATGGCGGGGTGGTGATGATGGTGGTGGTGGTGGTGGTGGTGGTGGTGGTGGTGGAACTTTGCATCTCATATTCTCTTTTAGGTATTAATCATTGTGGGAGATATAGCAGTGTGTGTGTGTGTGTGTGTGTGTGTGTGTGTGTGTGTGTGTGTGTGTGTGTGTGACGGCCACAATCGTGCAGTATTATTTAAATGTCAGTAAATTCACGTAAGAATATTTGAATACATAACCTAACCTAACCTAATTCAACTTGTATTAATGTATTCCAGTGTAACAAACGAAGCTTATGCGTCAAATAACAAATAACACACATTTATATATTTCAACCATTTCAACATTTATATATTTCTATTCTTTCACTTCCTCCAACGTAAACCTGCAGTAAATGGTAAAAGCGGTGCCGGAGAATGAACAAAGGATGATAATGATAACTGAATCCACGTGATACCGGCGAATATAATGAGAATAAATGTGAAATTGATGATTCGTGGAACCGTGAAACATTTGTATTAGACAGTTAAGAAAGGGAAACAGTGCTATACTACAGTGCTGTTTGATTAATGGCCGTGTAATTTTATCAATGCAAACATCATGTAATATTCTCTCTCTCTCTCTCTCTCTCTCT
>CM035204.1:9630903-9691023 GCA_020233015.1 Callinectes sapidus
CACTCTCTCTCTCTCTCTCTCTCTCTCTCTCTCTCTCTCTCTCTCTCTCTCTCTCTCTCTCTCTCTCTCTCTCTCGTCCTACTTCGATCTAAAGGTAAAAACAAAACCGTATGTTTGGCCTATAAACGTGTTGTTATTACTCTTGTCATTGCCGTGGTGTTGTTTTTTGCTTGATTCAATGACTAAGAAGGGGAGTTTCGAGTTTAATAGCTTTAAGATACACGCATTGCAAAACCCGGGCCAAAAAAATGGGAGTTTAGGTGTGGCGGTCAGGTAGAAATTGAAAGTACAGGTGTGGCAGTGAAGAAAAGATGTGTGAACGTACAGAGGAATTTAAGAAAGAAAAAATAGAAAAAAAGTAATTAGATGCAAGATTATAAAGAAACGAAGATAGAGATACGAGAAATGAAGAAAAAATGTGGAAAATGATCACAATAACAAAGGGATTATAAAAATGGAAGGAAGGAAAGCACAATAGTTACAAAACACAAAAGCAAACTGGATTTCCCTAATAAATGAACAAACGCGTGTGGCACCTTGCGACACCACCACCACCACCACCACCACCGCCACCACCACCACCACCTGTCACTCATACCCCCCCCCTGCCTCCCTCCCAGCTCCACCCACCACCACCAACAGTATCAGTAACCACCACAAGTCAGTCCAACACAGAAGTCACAGTCACTCACTCTATTCATCCACCTGTCAATTAAAATATCACTACACATCACTATCATAAGAAGGAACATAGTAGAGATTTCACTACATCTATTGCACCATACTACTACTACTACTACTACTACTACTACTACTACTACTACGACTACGACTACTGCGACTACTATTGCTAATTATGGGTTAAATGTATACCACTGAGCTTCTTTTTGTTTCTCTACGAGCCAGCTAGCCAGTCCAAACTCCTTTCACTGCACAGAGAGAGAGAGAGAGAGAGAGAGAGAGAGAGAGAGAGAGAGAGAGAGAGAGAGAGAGAGAGTTGAAGGTTCTAGCGTCTACGTATGAGGGAAAGTGGCGTGTAGCTGCGAGAGATCACACACACACACACACAGGACTTCAAACAGAGTACAGGAGCAACATTAGTGTCTCTGTCTCCTCTCCAAGTCAACACTGGGCCAAAGAAAAACAAATTAATAAAACTCAGCAGCGGTACTTTAAATGTCTCGAGGTGCAACCCGACCAGAGAGAGAGAGAGAGAGAGAGAGAGAGAGAGAGAGAGAGAGAGAGAGAGAGAGAGAGAGCAGCCACCCACCACCATGCTGAATAAGAAGAGGGCGAGTGACACTAGCTGGTGGGTTTGTTGTGGGATGGTAGAGAGAGAGAGGGAGGGGAGGGACTATAGGGCGTGTGAGTGTGTGTGCGTGTGCGTGTGTCTGTCAGTCCTATAACTGGTGTATCAACATTCTGTCAAGGTCACAATGCCATCTTGCTGGCGGTGGTGCTGGTGGTGGTGATGGTGGTGGTGCTAGTTATGCGTATCATGCCCCGACCGCTCGCTCTCATTACCCTTCTGTGCTCTCACCACCACCACCACCACCACCACCACTTCGGACCTACTGCACAGCGAAATGATACAATGAAAACTCTTCACACACACACACACACACACACACACACACACACACACACACACACACACACACACACACACATACTGTCACATACATTTCCTCACGGTCAAGCTGTGCCCCAACGCAACACAACACAACACTGCAGCAGCACGTATGAGTAGAGAGGAATCCACCACGTACTCTACCCTTTGCTTTCAAGAACGTAACCCCTTTTTTTCTCCCATTTTCTAGACCTGTCATCACTTTTCTGTCACTCGGTCTGGGGTCATGCGAGAGGCGAGGCAGTAAGGTAGTGGTGGTGGTGGCGATGGTGGTGAAGGTGGAGGAGGTGGAGTAGGAGGAACAAAGGGGCCACCAGTCAGGCACACAGGATGGCCTCCACCTTCCACCGTGGCACAAGCAAGGTGGGGGGCGAGAAGATGTGGGTTGAGGGGCCAAGGTACATGAATAGGGGTGTTTATGTGTGTGTCTATGTGTTGTGTGTGTGTGTATGTGCGTGTGTGCAGGATTAGTGGTGGTGGAGGCGAGAACGGTGGTGGTGGTGGTGGTGGTAGTGGTGGCGGCGGCGGCGGCGGCAGTGGTGGGGGTGGCAGTGGCAACTGCTCCGTTACTCACCTCTTCCCATTTGACGAACTTGTCCCCATCCTGAAGCTGCTGCGGCACAGTGATGTGCTTGAGTTTGAGCACATGCACGCCGGACTTAGCGCTCGCCATGGTTCACGGCATGGGCTGGGAACACGGGTGGCAAGGTGGGCGTTGGGGGGCGGCGACCAAGCACCACTGAAAGTAACACAGCACCTTCCCGTCTCGCGGCTCAGAGGACACTGAGTGAGCTCACGCGCCGCTGCTGCTGCTGATGCTGCCTCGACTCAGGGCAGGGCGAGTGGAGTGCGGGCGGTTTGTGACATGTTCGGATGCGCGCAACGCCCCGCCAGCCACGGCCTCGGCACGCCTGCCTTGGGCTGCTTCATTACGTGCTAGTTTAAAGACATAAGGATCCGTGTAGGAATGTCTGTATGTAGAAATGGAAATGCGCGTAGAGAAGGTACCTTTTGATGAATCTGGAGGCTTTAAAGGGGCAGTGCGGCAATGCAATGACTGGTGAGCAGCAGGGCGGCAGGGGCAGGGGCCGCTCTCCTCGCTCACCCAACACTCAGACACAAACCATGACTTTTTTCCATATAATAAAGTACCGAGTCCGTCTAAAAGGGAGTGACATTCAGGGCCTGAAGCAGGGATCGCCCGCCTCTGCGGCCCTCAGGAGTCAGGGCCCCGGCCTCTCTACTTTAACACGAGAATACTCTTTCATAAAGACTGATATCTATCAATGTATTAATCAGGCTGGCTGTCCAGATGGCAGGATTGGAAGAGATGGAAAGAGACAGATATAAGGATGACTAAAGATGGAAACATTGATGCACTGAAAGGTTGAAACATTGATTGATTGATTGATTGATTAATTGATAGACCGACTCATAGATTGATAGACAGACAGACAGGCAGACTGATAGGTAGATAGGTAGGCACAGACACACTCCGACTGATAATGCAAATACATCGTATAGTAGTAGTAGCAGCAGCAGCAGCAGCAGCAGCAGCAGCAACAGTAGTAGTAGTAGTAGTAGTAGTAGTAGTAGTAGTAGTAGTAGTAGTAGTAGTAGCAGTAGTAGTAGTAGTATCATCCCCATCATCATCATCACATTTATCGATATATTGTATACATACGAGTACACACAACGCTAGCCAAGCCAATCATGTAAGAAAGTTAGTAGGTAAACAGTAGAGAACACATTGTCTACAGAAGGGAAAGAGAATTAATGAGTAGATAATGAGTAGGTGTGTGTGTGTGTGTGCGTGTGTGTGTGTGTGTGTGTGTGTGTGTGTGTGTGTGTGTGTGTGAGTGCGCAAGCATGAACCTTCATTTGTTTACCGGCTAATCTATGCATTAATTAATATATTTATACGTAAAGGGTCTAACATATATATATTCAATTATTGATACGCGCAAACTGCAACAAAAATAAATAAACAAATAAACCAACATTCGCAAGCGGGTGAATAATTAAAGGAGAGCATTGGAGAGAAGCAATATTGATGCATCCGAGTAAATGAAACGTGAGCGAGGAGGAGGAGAAGGAGGAGGAGGAAAAGCAGGAGACGAGAACGAGGAGGAGGAATAGGAGGAGGAGGAGGAGGAGAAGGAGCAGGAGGAGGAGGAGGAGGAGGACACTGCTTGCACATCTTCCTGAAATGGCTCCCTTTTCTATTTCAGTGGCACTCGACGGCTTGGGGAAGGGGTAAGGGGAGGAGTGGAGGAAGAGGGGAAGGATGGGTAGGGGGAGATATTGAGTCTGTCACTGTGTACCGCGGCACGAGAGATGAGGAGGCGAGGGGACAGATCATGATGTGCAGAGCGTGGAATGCCGAGAAGCCCAGACCGCCCTTCTCTCTCTCTCTCTCTCCTACTTCCCTTCCTCCTCCTCTCTTTGGCCGCTATCTTTCACATGGAAAATTGTTACCATTTGGTCTTACCCGGTCTGCTCTGGTCTCTCGTGTGGACATCCCGCTCTCTCCCAACTAGCCAGCCAGCCAGACAGACAGACAGCCAGCCAGCCTCCTGTTGCACGGACCACGGTCGGGAGAGGACGAGAAAGGGTTATGGGGAAGGAGAAGAGCGGTATGTAAGGAAAGGAATCAGAAAGGAATGCGAGAATCTGGACTGTTGCTCCAGTTAACAGAGGGTTTGAAGAGAATAATGGACACTTGTTTAGTGGACTGGTAGTGTTATAAAGTGACTGCCGCGTGTACAGGAAGTAAATAGAGAGGATGAGAAGGGAACACGGAGAGGAGGAGATCATGTCAGGAAAGGAATCAGAAAACTCAGAATCTTCTACGTTTTGCAATATACGGACGGGCGGAGAACCATAAAAGAGACGTGTCATAGTGGTGAGTGATTAGGGAAAGATGTGATGAGTATAGCAGTAAGGGTAAGGCATTACTGTGCGATGGAGTGGGTGAAAGTGAGTGTCAAGCGCGCATCTCAAGTTTCCGTGATGCGCGTGGTTCAGTAGGAGTCTGGAAGCGTTGACGATACAAGGATGATGTTTCAATTAGTGTCTACGCAACACCCTCCCTTGTACTCCTTCCCCACAGTTACCAAGGCCTTGCACTAACACTGGCGGACTAACCACTAACCTCCAGTCAAAGAATTATACACAGAGTTACCGTGAAGGGGAAAAAAATAAATAAAAAACATAAATCAGAGACAGAAAAGTTAAAAGAGAGAAAAAAAAAGAAAGAAAAAGGGAAGCAAAATAAGAAAAGGAAATTATCTTGCATTAACACACACTTGCAAACTTGTTGGCCCTAACGAGGTTGTTTGTGGTAAGCAACATTACATTAAGGCGCATCAAAGAAAGAATAAAATTAGATTAAAGAAAGGGTGCTCCAGAGAGAGAGAGAGAGAGAGAGAGAGAGAGAGAGAGAGAGAGAGAGAGAGAGAGAGAGAGAGAGAGACTGTTGCGTTTATTACAATGCGCAAAAAGAAGAAAGAATATTATCCTAACATTTAGACTGAGGAAAGGTGTTTTGAGGTTACCATTATGACTGAGAGAGAGAGAGAGAGAGAGAGAGAGAGAGAGAGAGAGAGAGAGAGAGAGAGGGGGGGTTATTCTGTCATGGGGGAGGTGACAGATAGGGAAGCAAGAAGGCACAAGGAAAGAGACGAAAGTTAAGGGAGGAAGGAAAGAAAGATGGGGAGATGGTACGAGGAACCAGAAGTGGGGGAGGAAAAATGAAAGAGAGAAAGGTGAGATGGATGAAAAGAAAGAGTTGGGGAGACAAGGGGGGAGGGGAGAGGGTATGAAAGTAAAGAGTGAAGGCGGAAGGGGAGAAGATAAGGGGAGGTGAAAGGAAGGGGAGATAAGAAGAGCAGGGAAAATGCCATTGAAAGAAGGCAATGAAAAGTTTCTGAGTTACGGAGAGAGGAAAAAAAGGCAAGAGAGAGAGAGAGAGAGAGAGAGAGAGAGAGAGAGAGAGAGAGAGAGAGAGAGAGAGAGAGAGAGAGAGAGAGAGAGAGAGAGAGAATTATTACGTCAAGCAGGTCACAGGATATCCGTTCAGTATACTCAGATAATACACACACACACACACACACACACACACACACACACACACACACACACACACACACACACGCACGCACACACACACACACACACACACACACACACACACACACGCACATATTAATTTTAAACAATGATAATGAAAAGTAGTAGTAGTAGTAGTAGTAGTAATAGTAGTAGTAGTAGTAGTAGTAGTAGTAGTAGTAGTAGTAGTAGTAGTAGTAGTAGTAGTACTAGTAGTAGTTGTTGTTGTTGTTGTTGTTGTTGTTGTCGTCGTCGTTGCACTGGTCAATAAGTGTAAATAACAACAACAACAACAACAACAACATCGACACGTGCAGTAGGAAACTCTCTCTCTCTCTCTCTCTCTCTCTCTCTCTCTCTCTCTCTCTCTCTCTCTCTCTCTCTCTCTCTCTCTCTCATAATGCTTCTCGAGAGTCTTGACCCAGCTCCATCACTCCTTGTTTCTCTCCCTCTTCATTCTATATTTCACCTTTCCTTTTTTTCCCCCCTCTCCAAACTCCTTTGACCCCGATCTACTTGTGTGTACTTCTAACATTCCTCTTCAAAAGACACTTCACCTTATTTTCCATCCATATAATACCTCGTCTGTCTTCTGTTTCTCATGTCCAATTTTCCTCTGTCGCGTTTGTCACTTCCCGTCTCATTACTGTCAACGTGTCTCTTCTACGAGTAACGTGGTCGGCTTCAGTGTCACTCAATATTCACGTTAGTTGGGATGCTGCTATGCTTGATATTTGGTGTTCATACTTCCTCTTGTGTTTGTATTCTCGAGTGGTGCATGTAAGAGTGGCAGTTTTCATTACAGTGGAACAGGGAACGGTGACCAGAGAGAGAGAGAGAGAGAGAGACGCGTTCCTTCTATTTTACATTCTGGGTAACGCTCTCTTTGTTATCAATAAAATTATTCATGATTGTTTGTTTTTCCCCCTTCGCCTACCTCCTACTAATGACTTTTCAGTAGTAGTAGTAGTAGTAGTAGTCCTAATGTTTTGTCAAATACTAATATTATCATTACATGGAACCAAAACAGGAGCCGTTTCGCATGCAGAAATTATTATGAAGTTAAGGAGGAAAGCAGAGTGGCGGCGTGGAGAAGACGGAGGAGGAGGTGGAGGAGTTGTCTGAAGGAGGAAGAGGAGTGTTGTGGTGGAGGCGAGGCGAGGTGAAGGAGGGAGCAGGTGGCGGTGCGTGACAGCTCATTTACGTGGCCGCCAGGTTGGGGACAAGCGTGAGGAGGAGGAGTAAGAGGAGGCAGGGGGAGTTCGACAAGGAAGGCAGCATTCTCTCCACCCTCCCATTGTGTAGTTCTGCGACAGGTATTTCCCGACCTGGTAATGTGTGTGTGTGTGTGTGTGCTTAGATGTTCATATATATTGTCCTCTAGTTATTTCATCTTATTGTTTCCTTTTTTTTATTTCCATTTGCAATTTTGTATTACGCGTTATGAAATTCTTACTTTAATCATTTTATGGAATAACACAACATAATGGTTCGAATATTGAAATTATTGAAGAAAAGGAGGGATTTGGTTATTTAGATAGTGGCAGGTGAATGGTATGGACTCAGAAATCAGGTATCTATTGCCGAGTAGTTCGGGAAATTTTAAAAAGATTAAATTCAAGGCATACATAATGGGTGGAAAAGGTAGGTACATGTGTAGGCCTGATATTCTTATGTTCTCCTGCAGGACGGTGAAGTCTGTCTGGAAGGAAAAAAACTTGCAGCTGAATCAATTTAGAAACTTTTCAGTAGAGGATGTATGAGATGAGAAACAATAAGAATCATTTTAATACTGTGTATTTTAATGCCAACATGGTAAAGTAGAAGAATGGTTCTTTGCATATGTGATAAAATACACTATATAACATTTGGGCTTAACGGTGAGAAAATAAATTGAGAAATCAGTGACTATATACCGTGACAAATAAAAGAAAAATTATATATTGACCCACTTAACACAAAACTTAAAATAATATTTTCTTAATGAAAGAAACTAGTCGACAGAGAGTATGCTATTTGTAAATATTAAATATTACATACTTTACATGCCTTCCTATTGAGCCCTAGCCAAATGCCCATCACCTACACCCAGAAATGCCAATACTGGACTTGTATATTAAATATAGTGGAACAAAAATTTTACCATATATATATATATATATATATATATATATATATATATATATATATATATATATATATATATATATATATATATATAATGAGAGCAGCAAATTGTTTCCCAGGCCTTGAAACTCAACTCACAATTCAATACTGTTCAATGGAAAAACTGGAAAAAAATAAAATATAATGTGGAAATAAATAAATAATTGACAATTTCAACAGCCCACTTGAAGTTTCATGGAAACCTGCCTACATCTTCACAAGTCCTTCACTTGCTCCTTAATTACCTCTAATGTTGATCAATATTTTGTAGCAATATTAGACAGCCCTAAATGTAAATATATCACATTAGATATACCAGTGTATTTCTGTAATTGTATGTACAGCAGTTGTGAGGCCAGAATATACAGCACAGTGATAATACTAATGGAAGGTGTGTATATGTATACTGTGAACGTATGTATAAATGTTACGTTTTCAATAAATTCACATGGGTAGTTTGGAATAGGCTTCAAGGGAAGGTGGTTCAGTATCAGCCATAACTGACAAAAAGCCTTGGGAACAGCAAGGCTCGGCCGTGCCAGGGCCGGGCGGCCTTTGCTTCTGCTTAGTGAGGGACAAAGGGCAACCAAGTTAAAAAAAACAATGAAATCATCTGTTATGCCATAATATAATCGTGAATTTTGTAGCATCAACTTTTAAAGAAATGTTTGTCCTGCTGGGAGTTGAGCCAGTAAAACTAAAACCGTCAGAAAAGATTAAGTAAGTGTATAATTAGTATGAAAAATCAAACCTCACAAAATCTATCACATCTTCACTTTCTGGAAGTATAAATCCCAAAAATTTCTGTATTTGACATTCTTTTATTAACAATCTCCAACCAGTTATGCTGAAACAGCCATTCAAAAGAAATATAATTACAAGTTATAGATTACAATTTTTTTTTAAATGAGTATATGCACATCTTGGAATAATTGTTCTAAGCTAGGCTATAAACAAATGAGATGGCCATCATATAGAGCTCCAAACAGTACTCAAGTGAAAAGTACATGTACTAATGCTCCAAAGCCTGGCTACAGAGCCAATACATTGCTAAATCACTCTCACTGCAGCCAATTCAAACAATGGAAGCTAAGGTGATTGCTGACTGTTGATAATCAATTTGTTTCAATGCTAGGATGTTGTACTAATGCTTTCCTCAAAACACCCAACACATTCAAGTCCCAATATCACATTAGTTTTCTACAGAAGATCAATTTATTAAAGATTATATGAAGTAGTTATCCCTTTTAGGCAAAGCCAAAGCCTTCAGAGCACTCGTGGATGGCCTTAAGCAGATAGTGGCGAAGCTTGTCGTAGGTCTCGTACACAGGGAGATCCAACTGGTTGAAGCTGCCGGAACAAACAATAGCGTGGTAACCAACATAAAAATACGGAGGAAAAATCATGGCTCTCGCTCAAGTAAGAATGCATGTGACTTTATGCCAGATGCTGAGAGAGACTGACTGCTTGAGGTCTTTCCTTGCTTCACATTAACTATAAATGGTTAATTTCTTACTGACTACATAGTTCTGGTTGATGGGATTGTCTTGAATCAACAAACATGCTATTTCAATTACTTTTTTCTTACTGTCTATAAATGATCAGTTGTAACAGCTCAAATTCTATGTAGACCTGAGCAGAATATGTAACTCAGCATGCAAATATTATGAGAAAAGAATCTATGTAGTCCTTGACCCGAGAGAGGAAAAGAAAGCTCCAAACTAATAATCATCCTTTTTTATGCAGGAGGGGGAAGCTGACCAATAACAACAAAAACAGTGAGAATAGAAGCCAGTCCCCTTAAAGATCAAAAGAATCTGCTGAAAGTCAAGGAGAAGTGTTTTGAAACCTCCCTCTTAAATAAAAGTGAAGTCAAATCAATTAACAAGTATCTTACCAGGTGTGAGCAGAAGGCAGTCTGTCTGTTGACCGATCATCCCTGTGAATCTGGAACTTCTGGGTCCCGTTCATACCCTCCAGAGCAACAAAGCCCTGGAGAGGCACTTTGCTGGTGCCCGTCACAAACTGTAGGAACTTGGCCCGCTCAGCCTGGTCAAAGGATCTCAGAGCTCGCCAGAACCATTGAATCTGCGGCACATTGTGATTTGTAATTCACGTTCAACAAGTTAATGCTTCCTCATACACCAACACAAGCAGCACACAATACCTTTTACAGAGCCCTACCCAGAGCCAATGGTGACTTACCTGCAGGGAGTTGGGCTGGTATTTATGGTATTCAGTGTTGGTGCGCAGGTCATCTATGTCAATGGTGGGAAGGCCGGAGATCAGCAGTTCCAGCTCTTGCTCGTTGAAGATGGAGATGAGGCGCTTTGGAATGATGTCATAGAAACCTTCCAGGAAGGCATTCAGTCTGGGGAAAGGATACAGTGATGTCTTATTTTTATGTGTTCATGGTTAAGGAACAATTGAACAACTAAGAAACATTTAACAAGGATCAGAATAAATGAACTGAGAAAATAAATGCAAATCACCAAAAGTGCAACAAAGAGTAAATAAAAGCAAGAATGAATTGATAAATAAAACTGTACAAAGTATAACATAATTTGCTACAGAGAGGCAAACATGGACACTAAACTTGTACTCCTTCCCTTCAACACAAGCTCTGAGACTCACTGTTGTCGTATTGCACCAGTCATCTTCATCTGACACACGAGGCGGATGTACTCCATCTTGGTCTCCTCCTCCACGGGAATATTGCGCCCATTGGGTTTCAGATCTCTCACCTCCGTCACTCCAAACTCTTGCACCTGTGGCCAATGTTCAGGGTGTGAGTAAGACAATATCATCTGAGCAGCCTCTTTGATTAGTTGAATTCTCATCTTCTTACCACATAATTCTATCCTTTCTATCTCATATGTTACTCCACACTTTCTTTTCATGGACCTGTTCCTAAACCTTTTCCTATGCTCTGTTATCCATTCACTTATCCTTGGACAAATTTCTCAATACTCTCCAGCACTCACCTCAGTACTGAAGGTCAGCTCATAGCCCAGGTCAGCCACATTGTGTTCCATAAGGTAGATAAGACCCTGGTAGAAGGAGTAGTCTTCACTCTCCATGTCCACCACACGCACCATCTTCCCAAGAATGTGCTTGTAGAAGGATCTTGTGAAATAGCACTCCAGGAGCTTGTTGTCATATATAGCCTTGGCTGCAAGTGTATTTAGTATTAGTATTAGCACCTTCATACCAGTGTCGGTTAGTTATCATAATTAAAAACCAACCCAGCAGATAAATATAAAGTGTTTCAAGTATAGCTACCTTTTTTTCTAATTAGACAGATTTTGACATGTGAGAGCTTTAAATAAACACAAATTCAGATGTAAAATGGCTGAAAAGCTTGCAAAGAAAGTGTCACAAACTGAACTTCACTGTGAAACATGAAAGCAGAAGAGAAATTTTAATGTACAAATGGCACAACAATTCCTGCACACCAAAGACCTACCTATGACTCGACCCACAAACTTGAAGTAAGAGAGATGGTTGGAGTTGCAGTGAGAGGCTGGATTGATCATGTAAGTCACTCTGTCTCCAGGCGAGGTGCAGAACAGCGCATACATAGGGTTGAAGATTTCCCTCGAGATTATCATGTACCACTCCCTCAAAAGACCACCAGCATCTTGTCCTTCTTCACCTGTGGGTTGTGGAAGGAAAACCATGTCAACTCCATCACCACCACCACCACCACCACCACTGCCAATGTTTCTAAAGGAAGGTTACTTATCAATCACAAACTGGAGGGAAGTAGGAACATCAAGCCACAACAACTTGCCTTCAAACACAATGTAGAATCTGTTCTTCCACTCGTCAGGGGAACGTCGGTGCAACTCTCTGAAGGAATCCTCAAACACGTGCTCCCGTCGGACGTGCACTGCCAGGTCTTCCCGCCGCATGCCGTCGTCAGCACGCTCCAGCTCTGTCCTGAAGTACTTCCTCTTAATGTCAAAGTCAAGGAGGCGAGTGTGGTCCACCAGCACACCAAACGGCCCGTCGGCCAGATGCACCGTTGACTGCCGCAAGATTTGGTTAAGGACGGTGCGATGTGTCTCTGCAATTTGATTAAGATTCACCATTAAGTTTTTGTTTGTACCTTTTCTTCACTGACCAAAAAACAGATAAGCATATTCAGCTTCCTACAAATCTTAGAAGACATACTGAAAGCAACAGAAATATCAGCCTCTTCCCATTAGTTCACATCTGTACTGCTTCATAATGGTGAGAGATCTACAACAACAACATGTACTTCATGATGCTTTGAACTTACCAGCAAATTTGAGGAACTTGTCAGTGTCATCAGGGTAGTAGCCAGACACCTGGGATGTGGAGTTGTCCCTTTTCCTCCTCACAGCTTGACTTGTACTTCCTTCACCTGAATGTTACAAGTACTATGAACTGAAGATATTCCACACCAAACATATCACAAATAGCACAAATTCAAAGAAAGATTAGATGAGTATAGAAACAGAGATGAGAACACACAGAGTAACTCAGGCCCTATAATCCCAACTAGGTAAACATTACAATAACTTAATACCTTCACACCGGTACCAATTTGTTGCATATTTTTCTTTCCTTCTTATCTGACTCACCTTCTGTCTGTGCTGAGGGCAAAGGAGAAAGTGGGGCAATTTCATGATGGAGATGCGCCAGCTGAGCCTCGCGTGATTCAGACTGGGCAGTGGTGCGCTCCTTGCGATCACCTGAGGTAGCGGACGCATGCACCAGGAAGAAAGCCTCCACCGCCGGCTGCAGCACCAGCACAGCATGGGTGTCCTGTGTCTCTCCCAGCTCCACCAGACACTCAGACAGCGTTGACCACAGTTCTTCAAGGTTCAGCTGTGCACTCAGGCTCCCCAAATCTGAGGTTTCTGTAAAAATCATTGGTTTGTGTTAATTTACCTTTACTGAACAGGGAATATAAACAAGGAAGCAAGATAGAAAAGCATACTCTCATCATGCCAGTACTGTATGTGTGAATATTTCTGTCATACCATAGAAATGTTTCCTGCAAGTAAAAGAGGTACAGACTTAGAGGGGAGGGATGGACATGAGAATCTGTCCTTACCTGCTTCACTGTCCACATCCATGGCCTCAGTGGTGGGCTGGGTGCTCTCCTGCTGGGCCCCTGCTGAGGCATTGGCAGCATTATCAGCCTCAGGGTTTGGTACATCGATCAGGACAACAGGTACACTTTCACTGGGCTCCTGCTGGCCAATGCTCTCCTGATGAGGCTCTTGACTACTCTCAGTGCCTGGCCTCTCCTCTCTGGAACTCTCAGTCTGCTGTTGTTGCTGCTGCTGCTGCTGTGACTGTTGTTGTGGCTGCTGCTGCTGGTCTTGCTGTGGCTGCTGTTCCTGCTGCTGAGTTTCTGATGAGGATTGATTGGCAGCAGTGTTTGACTGGTCTTGGCTGTTTGCTGTGTCCTGCTGATTTGCTCCACTGGGTCTCTCACTCGTGTTATTACTTGCCTGAGTCCCTGTTGGTAAAAACGTTGATTTTTTAGAGACTTATTTCTCAAACCACTAACATTATTGCCACTGATCAATGTCTCCCACTGCAAGGTAACCAGTGACGTGCACCACTCATTCGTTCTCTGCAGGCAACACTCACCGCTCTTCCTGGTGCGAGACAATCTGATGGCGTCCCTCAGCTGGATGATGACCTTCAGTGTGCGCAGGAAGAACGCCTGAGAGGAGGTCTTGCTGGTGAGGGCTGACATGGAGGCCAACTGCAGCTCACATGGTGGCTTCACTTTGGTGGCCCCGCTGATAATGACACATTCATTGGTGAACCTGTGTGTGACAACAAACAGTTACTCAAGTGAGCCTGTATCAACTTTCTCTAATATTTGGTACATCTTTGCTTTACTACTAACCACAGGACTTTCTCTTTGCTCTACTGCTATTGCCCAAAACATTATTCTGGCTTGGAATTATAACATCTATATCTTAATCCTCTTTATCTCATTGATGCTTAAAAAGATTACAACCACGCCTTTTTTGTGCTGTGGATTGCTGTGTATGCCAAATCTCAGTAAAACACTATAATTCTCACCAGAGTAGACAAACAAGAAATAATCAAGGTCACAGTATCTTTGAATATTCTCACCAATCAATAGCTAAGTAAGTGAGGCATTCAATATCTCACCTATCTTGTAATAAGCCCTTCTTGCTCTTCTCTGAGAGGTGAAGCTGGTGGTCCTCTTCAGGGATGACGGCAGGTGGGTGGGAGGCATTGTAAGCCTTGAGGTCACTTAGCAGGGCAGCAATGTGAGTGGCTACAGTTGAGCCTAAAGTGGCAGCACCCTGAAGCAGCAGGCGCAGCACTTGGTCCCTGGCCGGTGGAGGTCCATGGGAGAGGTGGAGGAGGAGGGCTGTTGCATCCTCCAGACCTTCCTCAGAACATGACTTGCTTGTGAGAACCTAATGCAACAAAGAGAGAGAACGAGAGAGGGAATTATATCGCATTTGAAAGAGAAATAGGCTCTGATGTTCTAACACTAACTCTTCAGCTCAGTTAGTGTCAGTTGAGGTATCTTTGTCCAGTAACTCACCTGAATAGCCAAGCTGAGCAGATGTTCTAAGGTTTGAGAGTTCTCCACTGAATGCTGGGCAGCACTAGAACTTTGTGCAGCAGAAGAGTCTGCAGTCTCTGGGAGGCAGAGGGAGATCAGTGCCAAGAGACGCAGGAGGCGATCGGTGAGGAGCGAGGAGCGGCGGACCACAGGATGGGCCAGCTGCTGGATGAGCTGCCCCAGCGGTGATGCCTCCAGACTGGTGACTCGCTGCTCCTCGTCTCCACCGCCACCAGCACTGGAGTGGGTCCGGGGCAGCCCCTTCCCCTTTCGGGACACACTGATAGAGTCCAGCTTCACCAGCAGTTCCCAAAAGTCTGAGGACTCACTGGCTTGTGCTGAGGATGATGCACTGCCCTTAGAGTTTTTACTGATAGCACCAGTGTTCGCCCCTCCCCCGGATGATGATTTTTTGGAGTCACTTTTGCTGTCGTCTGACTCCTTGCCTTGGTGTGGCAAAAAGTGGCGCGGAAAACACTTAGCTAATGAGATCAGGGTGTCAAGGGCATGTCTGCAAAATAAATAAATACATAAATTAACAAAAAATAAAATAAAGTATAATGCAAATATTATGTTTTGATTCTGTGTAAGAATGTTCACCACTGAGCTCAAGGCTGTGCATCCTTGACATGATGATGATCACTAAATTTAGTAAAGATAAATAAGCATCATCAAGTGCTGACCTGTATACAAGTGGAGAAGCTTGAGGATGGATATTGACGGCAGTAGTGGTTGCCGCAATAGATGTGCGCTTCCCTGTTGGCTGTGTGCGCTGAATCTGGAAGATGCTTGCCCGACACCCAAGGGCAGCATCCATGCTCATGCTGAGCCAGGAGGGGGCAACAGGGGAACGAGATTCACCAGGCCAAGAGGGGGTGGATGTGAGGGGCAACTCAGCCTTAGCTGCAGCGTGTGCCTTCCTGCTGCTGCCCTTGCTGCTGGTGTCTGGGGTGGCTGGTGTCAAGCTGGTCACTCCCTGCTCGCTGCCGAGGCTTCCTGTACGAGTGCTTTGTTGACTGTGGTCACCACACCGCTCCAGGATGGATAGAAGTGCCTGTACAAAAAACAGTGAAGTATGAGGGAAACTCATGTTTGCTGACATATAACTACAGTAACAATCTGTTAATCCAAATACCAATGATCCAAATGTCCACAAAATTTAAACTTAGCCCCTTCAGTATACAGAACGGCATTGTTTGTGTTGACCCAGACACAAAGACTGCAGTCCCGGGAAAAGAGTGGCTCAAGCTCATCCCAGGAAGCAGCAGCGGCGGCCACTCACCTTGATGACCCAGTCCCGGGTTGGTGTGTGGTGGCACAGGTAGCGCAGCACTCGGTGGAGGCGGACGGTGTTCAGCTTGGGCTCGTCGACAAAGAGCAGCACCAGCAGGCAGGTCATGGCTTCGTGGTCCAGCAGCTGGCGGCCCCGGGGCTTGCTGCTCAGGGAGGAGAAGCAAAACAATGGGAGTCTGAATGAGAAACTCTTAGCTACCATCCTTCTTTGGAAAAATATAACAAAGATTAAAAATCCTGGTATTTATAATTACTTTAGAGGCAGCTCTACCCAGTGACAGTTGTCATGAAACAAAAAAAGAATGCCACTTTTATTAGAAATACAGAGTGATGAGTGAACATATGTAAGTCTTACCATCCTTCTTTGTGGGAGACACCCTTGCTGTATACAAACATGTAAGTACACCATAACTAGTGTGCTCTACTTACGCTGGTGCCACAGGCTGGCCGGTGGATGACGGCCGCAGGTTCCAGCTAGTGGACCAGCTGGAGGAGTGCATGAGTCGCGAGCTGATGCGTGCTGTGTTGCGCAGGATGGAGGAGAGCGAAGTGCCGGGCCGGGTGAACATGTGCTCGTGTGCATGTCTGTTACGCTCCTCCCGCTGTCTCCGCAGTGTCTGTGCCTCCTGGGCCAGCTCAGGTGGCAGTGCAGCAAACTGAGAGTCCTCAAGGTCAGCCAGTATCTGTCAATCAGTCATGGTTAGTCACATTACTTACAGAATCCAATACACTGCAAAATCCTGTTTCACCCTTACATGTTAATCATTCTTGCCAAACATCACAGCTAATAGTTGTGCTGCTTATGGAGAAGATCCATGAAAAATAATCTAAAGTAATAACTTATGTAAACATATCCACTGTCTTCTGCATGGATAGTGATGATGGTTATGGAATTATTCAATCACAGTTGTCTGCTGTGTCAGTGTGTGTGTGTGTGTGTCACTTACAGTCTGCCTGAGAGAGGCGGGCAGCGTCTGCAGGAAGGACACGGGGTCCATAGGGTCATCAGGATTGGAGCGCGCTGCCTGCTGCCGCTGCTGCTCCAGGCGCTGCTGTGTCAGCACCTCCTCCTGGATGTTTGGAGGAAGTGCAGCCAGGAACTCAGGGTTCACTTCCCCTACAGTGGTGCTGTTGTTCTCCCTTGTGTTCTCTGTCGCTCGCTGCCTCACCCGCTGCAACCTGAAGCCAACACGCTTGACATTCAATATTTGTGCCTTGGATATGTTCATTTGAAAATGGTACATTTAAATCTATGGTTTTAGTTTTTATTTCTGATTGTTTAAATTTCAGTTAAGTGCTTTGTCTCCCTTTCTGAAGATGAAGAGATCATCACTGCTGGCAGTACTTTACCTGAGCTGTTCAGCAATGACCTCCTGCCTCATGTCCTCTGGTAAGGCTGCCAGGAAGCTCGGGTCAACTCCCTCGGGAATCTCTATGTCACCCAAAATGGCTGAGTAATCTGGACGGGTGTTGGAGGAACTCGAAGGCCCAGCCTCACTGTTTTCCCTGCCACTTCTTGAAGGAAAGAACATTCATACAGTATAACACAACACTTAGATAATAATGTTTACTCATGCTGAGTATCTGACACACTACACAACTGGCAGAGCCTCAATACTTACTCCTGTGTTGCATCCTGTCCTTCCCTCAGGCGTGCTGGAGCGACCAGTGCAGGTAAGGATGAGCCACCCTGAGATTCACCTGCCTGGTCCTGGGAGTCTTGCTGCATGGGCATGCTGGGGTCCTCCCAGGCCTCTCTGGGAGGAATGCTTGGTGAGGGTGGGGTGGTGAGATTGTCCTCTGGGAGAGTGAAGAGCTGGGGAGAATAGCATGGGTATTCTGGAGGGCTTACTGACATGGGAGTTTCTTCCTGAGTGGCTAGACTCTCTACATTATCACTGGGAAGAATCTGGGGTCCAGTTGATGGCAGAGGGGAGGCAGTGACCATCTCAGTGTCTGTGACAGGCAATGAGGAGGCTGTGGGGGCCAGGCTGGCCACTGGGGTGGAGGAAGTGGTGGTTGGGACAGTGGTGGTGGTGGTTGGTGAGGGGAATGGTGGCAAGCTTGTAACTGTGGTAGTCTGAGGGGTGGTGGGAGCAGAGGAAGCCCCAGACAATGCTCCCCCAATGGCAGGAACAGATGACACTGGAGGCTCTTGTAAGGGCAGCGTAGGATTGCTGGAGGACACAGGGGACAGCAGGGTGAGGAGGCCAGAGAAGCTGGGAGTGGTGGTTGACTGTGGCCGAGACGAGGAAGCCAACACGGACTCCACGATGGATTCAGCAATGGAGGCGGTGCTCAGAATGGCAGCGTCTTGGCTCGGTGCCTCAGAGGTGGCCACGTCTGGCCGCCCACCAGATCTGCTGCTCTCGCTGGCCTCTCCCATTTCTGCATCATCTGAAATTTTAAATGATTTTGTGAAAGTTGAGTGAAATGTTTATCTTATGTCCATAAGAACTTGGTATGAAGTTTAGGAAATGACTTGTTGGAAGGTCTGCAGGAAGCCACATGTTTCACAGAATGTTCCAAAGCTAATTAAGACTTTTAGGACTGTGTATAAACAAGGCATTCCCTACTCACTGTTATGAAGGAGGAGAGGACCCTGAGATATTTCAGCTGAGGCCGGAGGTGTTTTGCTTGTCTCCTGTTCCTTCTTTTTCTTGTCTCTTTCCAGCTGCTCCTCATCTCTATATTTCTCCAGGACTGCCATCAGGGCTGGCTTTACAACTGTTAAGGGGAAAACATACCTTGGTTTAATGACTGTTTACTGCCACTGTCTTCTAGTGCAGTACAAGGACACTGCCATACACCACTCAGCATCATCATCACCCGCCACAGTCCAGCCAGCTTACCAGTGACGGCATCATGCATGGAATCAGCCTCCAGGACCCGGGTCTCCTCGGTCCAGCGGGAGAGGGCATTGGGCACGCTGGACAGTGAGGCTGTCTGACCTCCGTTGTTCATCACATTGCCGCCGTGGTCCTGGAAGAAGAAACACTATTCAGCCAAGTGCTTTTCCCATCCACCACTTACTCTGCTCCTGACCTACAGTGCCTATTTACTTGCTTCTAGTTAGACAGAGCTACTGAATGTCATCTCCTGACACAAGTCACTTGACAGCAGCCTCAACTCTTGACAAGTTTTCTCTAATCAAGACTGATGCTAAGGTCTTTGCCAGGTCTTCTTTAATAAGGACACAAGTCCCAAATGGATGTGGTCCTTCATTTACTTTAGGTCAGTGATATTTTCCTTGTGAATTGATCAATTGTTTGTTTGTTTTGTTTTTTCGGAGACTCAAGCTGTGGGGACATTCAAGAGGCAAAGAGTGTTTTGCCACAGCTGCTTAGCTATCTTGCCTTCTTGCCACTCTCATTTCCCACTTTAAAGAAAGCAATTGGAGTTGTATCTTGAAAACCACCCCATCAATGGCCCATCTAGCAGGCCTTCTTGATACTGATCTGTAAATCTAGTGAAAATATGCCTACCTGCAATTCAATAAACTCATCTGGGTCAGGAGGCATTAACCGGACATCAGGATTAGTGAAGAGCACCTGAGAGGCATCTCGTAGGTTGGACGTTAGTTGCATAACTTCACGGTGGCCGGGTCCCAGTAACCTGTTTGAAGAGTTACAGCGTTAAGTAATGGACACAACACTGTCACATCTTACAAATTCATCTTGCTAAGCATTCCAAACTCTCAATACCAACCAACCTTAAACACAGATAACTAAGCAACAAACGTACCAACACCCTTCAGCCCCGGCCTCTGGGTGACAGTAAGTACCATTTGTCCATTAAGATACAAAATGTTTCAGTACTTTCAATAATATAGTTAAATACAAAAACTGCCTCATAAGATTTAGTAGCAAACTGACATACAATTGCCTATAAATGATGTTAAATAGCACCAGCTCACCCACACTGTTACCACCTGAGCCTCTCTAGAGATCCACTACTCCACATGGCATTGTGTGGGTAAACCCTTGTCTGCTTTTGATAGCCCTTGATAAAAACTTGAATCAAATTGACTCACTACAAGACTTTAAGGCAGTGCACTAGTAGCAGACCACAGCACCCAGAGGCCAGGGACACAATATCACTACATGAGCGTGTTATGACTCTTCCAAGTCCACGGCACTGGTCAGGAAACACCCAGTGATAATATGACCACCAAAGGATGTGTGTTGTACCACATGAAAATGTGCATCCAAACGTGCATACAAACATGCACACACACACACACACGCACATGTACATGTATGCATAAGATTTTACAAGTACTCTAAGGAAATGTGTGCTTTCTTTATCATTCATGTCAAAAGAATTTGTCTTCAAGGTTAGAGGTGTTTATCCATTGTCTTTTGCTAATGTTAGTTACAAATAATCTTGCTTAATGTTCTCCATGTAAATCTACATCTCTCTCTCGGAAATGAAGATCTACTAATGCACCAATATTGGTATTTTTCACTAGAGCTTACAATATATCTACATCTTCATAAACATGCCTAGTTTTTCAGTGTAGCCAACTTCCAGAATGTTTACATAGCATGCATAGCAAACACTGAGTAGCTCTATGTTGCCCTAAAAGTTATGAACGGAATAACCCAACAAACACACTTACCAATGAACACGCAGCACACACTACCGTTCCTTACATGAATATGGGACTGTACCAAATATTAATATGATACAACCTTGTCACACAGAAGAAAATAAGGATAAGTTGCATAATGGGAAGAAAAATGCAAGCTTTCTTATAGAACTGGTTCACTGAGATTTTAAATTGAATAAATATAGAGGATTTCAATCTATGCTACATTCTCATGAGGGAAATGTGGTTCACTTTCACCATCACACAGCCTTCACAAATCTTTAACACAGGAATACGTACTCAGAAAAATATGAAGTCATGCACATTTCAAGAGTAAACAGACCTGATACCATGTCAAGCCAAGTATCTCTAACACTTCAGTAATGCACACCTAAACCAGTCCACCATGAAATATAACCCCACCACTGGGCCAGACAAGGGAAAGGTGCACTCACTGGCTTGTACACCAACACATGGAAGCAACTAAAGCACCCACACTGTGCCACCACGAGACATAATCCTGTGGCACCTTCAGCACAATAATAACTCACACTTGTACTTCTGCCACACAGTCAAGTAAAAGTAAATTTGAAAGTGGATAATGTTACTTTAAAACTCTATAGCTAAAAAAAGAACATCTACGTTATACAGAATTTCAACAAACTATGAATTTCCTATAGCAATCAATTGTAACTTTTGAATCAAGTATCCAGGTAACTGCAATGTAGTTTTCATTAGTTAGAAGTATCAGTACACTACATCTATAACTAAATCTATAAAAATCCTTAAGAATAAGTAAAATTATTTCTAAATAAAAGAAAACAGATAGAAAGACTGATTATTACGAGCAGAAATTAAGGTCAAATCTCCGTTACTAGGAAGAGAGAGAGAGAGAGAGAGAGAGAGAGAGAGAGAGAGAGAGAGAGAGAGAGAGAGAGAAATACCAATACAAAAATAGTAGTAAACTAACAGTAAGAACAAGGAGGAAGAAATAAGAACAAATACTATTAGGAAATACAAAAATGAACAAAAAACACTACTCATTGATAAGAGTGAGCAAGATGAGTGGGAGATACAGGTTAGAGAAATAAAGCAACGATACTGAAGGTGAGAAGGGAAGAGAAGTGAGTGAGAGAGGAGCAAAGCTGTTATGAGGAGTGCAGGTCACCTCTGGAGCATGGTGTCAGTGGTGAGGGTGCGTGGGGCGACAGAGTGGTACCTGAGCACCCCGCGCTGACGACTTGGCCTGCTGTTAAGGCGGGCACTGGCTGTAGTAGGAACCTCACGTGGGTTCTGGAATAGTGGGTGGGTCGGGATAGCATTGCTCCCACCTGGAAATGATGAGCAACAGTGAGTTTCGTAAATCAATGAATCTAAAGTGGTGAGAGTGCTGGAATGGTGTTACTCGCTGAAAAATTGATTAGTTCCTTTCATATGTACTCAAAACCCTCTTTACTAATGATTTATGAGATGTGCTAAAAAATAACTGACTAATGGCAAAACTTAGCATGTGATATTTGTCTTTAATGTGAGAGGGAAAAATCTGGCCAAGGGTAATGAAAACAAACAAAGAAGCCCACTTAGATGCCAGTTCCCGAGCAGTGACATGCAGAGACAAGGCAGCAGCACACAGACTCAACACTCACTGGGGTTAGCATTGGGTGTGGATGCCATGAAGGAAGGATCTTCATGGGAGTTGCTGTGGTGGTGGAGGGACACTCTATCCACTCGGTCCACACGCTCGCCAAAGATGATAGTGTCGATGGTGTCAATGTAATGCTGGTAGGATGGCAGCATCAGGATGTCGTCTGAGTCTCGGTCGCCTGGCAGCTGAATCAAGGCCTCCTCCTCCAGGTCCTCATATCCCTCATCAAACACCGACCCTTCCTCATCCTCGTCCACGTCCTCATCATCATCATCAGCTGTGGCCAAGATTTCTGTCGTGATTTATCTGACAAGTGCTATTCTACTTTGTTCAGTCCTAGTGGCATTTCTATCTGGCTGAGGTGGTTGTTTGAATGGTTAGTGTTGCATTGACTTATGTTCAAATAGAGGTGGTGTTGAATTTGTGGTTTTGCTTCAATCAAATGCATTAACATCATAACATTCCTGAAGATTTCCATGTCACAACACTCTTTCCAAATTAATAGGTCGTTTCCATATGAACGTTCCCGTTCCTCTACCATTACTTCCATTGTCCACACACTTCATCAACCTAACATTCTCTCCAATCATCTTAACCTTAACTCAACAAGATGGACACTCCTCTTCTTATCCTCTACTTCCACTTATCACCAACTTACGTCCATCTTCCTCCTCCTCCTCCTCTTCTTCCTCTACTTCATCATTGTCGTCTTCATCAGCATCATCGTCCTCTCTCTCCTCTGAGGACTCGGACGATGAATCCTCTTGCTCTTCATTGGCCTCATCCTCAGCCTCATCTAGGAACTGAAGGACAAGCATATTTGGTCAAGCACAGTCAACATTGTCAACAGTGATGGATCCAGGATATAAATTTAGAGTAAACTAACCTGAATTCCTGCACTCCTTGAGATTTTTGGCTACCCTTGTCAGTCTTTTCTATAACTGGCAATCTTGGGGGTATTTTTAAGCTATTAGACAAAGAGAATAAATACAGAAAATCTAAACACACAGAGAGAGAGAGAGAGTGAGAGTGGCAATCTCTGTCTAACCTGACGCTACAGTCCGGAGAGCACACCTACCTGGCTGTCAGAGTGGGACACCATACGGGAGTCATGCAGCGTCTCGTCAGTGTCCATCGGGGCGTCACGGTCAATGACGTAAGTGACGGTGGTGGTGACAGTGTCCCGGACCGGCTGAACACGGCCACCTCCACCTGAACTTTCCTCCAGCAGGTGTTCCAGGATTCCCTCTGCCAGTGTGACATCCTGAAACGTACAGTGAATGGCCATGTGTACACCATTGCTACACCGAGATGCCAAAACTACTAATAAACTGAGAGATACAGAGATATTTATGTCAAAGTTCACACTCCCAGAAATCCCACACAAGACTCCTTCCTGGTTACCTCATTAAGATGTGCCTCAGAAGTGGGCTCCAGGCTCTCTCCTGCTCCTGAGATGTCATGTTCAGTGTTCTCTGTGTCCTCTATGTTTTCATCGACTTGTGCCCGTGTTGCCTCACTGTTCGTGGTCTCTGTACCTGTAAGAAGAGGAGTTATTCTAATCTACAAACACCTTTTCTCTAGTTCAATAAAAATGACATGTTTGAAGCTGTAGTCTATATCATATGTGAGTTCTTGCCGAGGAGAGCAACACTTACCAATGGGCTGCTGGGCGTCGTCACTCTGAGTATTCTTCTTCTTGGATGACGAGGTGGTCATGAATGAAGGCATGTTGACAATGCGGGACACCAGCTCCAGGGGCTTAAGGGCTGCATTGACAGTGGGGGACATGTTGGGGGAGGAGAGATCCAGACTGTGGGGGATGCGAGCGAGGTCCGTCACCAGTCCCTTGCGCACCATCACGCGAATCATGTTGTTCATCCTGCCAAGGCAATGGAAAACACCACTGAAGGATAGCCAAGCATGGGGCACTACAAGCTTGAACCCAAACATAAATATAGGCAGTTGTTGTTACCTCATTTTGTGTGATTGAGGTTTTCCATGTTTAGCCTTGCGGAGTCAGACTTACCCATGTTGCTGCTGCTTGAAACACACATTGTGGGGCTGGTTCAGCTGTGCAGGACAGGCCTCCATCATGATACAGATCAGCCCCACCAGAGCCTGAATGCGACTGTGTTTCTCCACACTCTCTACAAGGACTGTGGCTCGTCCTAGAGCAGCCTTCACCTGTGGGGTAAACAAACAGGGTGAGAGGAACACTTCCTGATGAAGGACTGGGTTTAGATGAAGTGGCATACTAATGTAATATTCATCTACTACTAAGTGAAGTGACATACAAGAATCTAGCTAATACTTTTCTACCTTGGCTACTAATAATTTTTACAGTGTGGGAATGAATATCTTTGGTTTCTGTAAGAAGTCATCACTATATACAGATGTACTGCCTGCCAAAGACACAGTTAATTAAAGTAAATAGGCCTACCTCTGTCACCAAGATGGTCTGGGCGTCAGGTGCATGGTTGCAAGAGGCAAGAGCAGCAATGAGGACACGCACATGGCCGGCCGTGTCTTTGTCAGAGGCTGAGCTGTTGCACACCAGGTGGTCCAGCATGTACGCCAGCGCTGAGCACTCCTGAACACACACACACAACATCAGGATTACCACATGATTCAATTCACACACAATCCATCATGTATCTCAATTATGATCACTCAAAAATCAAAACAGCAACCTGAGGAAGGCATCAGTTGATCAACAGAAACATTGTTTATGAATGTATTGAGATTTACCTTGATAATAAATAAAATGCAAAGGTTGAATTAAATGAACAAGAGAAGGAGTAATGGAATGAAGGCAAACTTTTCCAAGGAACAGAGCACTCAAGACAGCAGTGCCAGTGACAACACAGGCACTCTCTGAGCAGCCCTGGGAGCTACACACCTCTGTGATCTTCTCATTGGCTCCGGCTGAATAGTGGTGTTCAGTGACTAGTTTGGCACATCCAGCGTAGGAGCGTACAAACTCAGCCAAGAATTTGCAAATGAGTGACTTTGAAAGAAGAGGCTTTTTCTTCTTGGCTGCCTCATCCACCTTATCACTACTAGCACCCTTCCCCTCCGTGCCGGGAACCTTGCTGGAATCACTCTCCATTGGACTCTGACGGAAGCAAACAGTGAAATGGTGAAATTCTAACCATAAAATCTTTTCCCTAAACTTGTACAACCCTAATTACATCAAAAAGAGTATAATAGATTAGTTCATAAATTCAAGTGTCACCCTCATAGAAATGTGAAATAAATGAATTAGTGACAGAAATTAATGTTAAAGAATCAATGTTTAAGGAGTTTCCAGTGATACTCTAGTGACAGAAGCAAGAGGATCTAAAGAAATTATCTTTATTCTTTATGTGAAACAATGGGATCTACCAAGCACAAAATCCAGCCCTGTTCCAATCAATTGCCTAATAACTACATAGAAATTAAACACACACACACAAAAAATAACGACACATTGTAATTTATCATGTCTCAAAAATACACATCTTAAACACTAAAAAAAAGAAAATAATTGGCATTTACATTTCTAACCTGCTCATCGGTCTCCTGCACCACCATGTCATTGGCCGAGGAGGAGCGGGACAGGTACACCTGCCTTCGTGTGTTGAAGGCAGACGAGCTCCTCTCCTCGGTGGGTGTGGTGCTGGCCAGAGTGGCACCCGCAGCACTACCTGTGGCTGGCTCGGCATCGTCCTTCAGGGTAGTGAGGGCTTCCAAGAGGTCATGGATGAGGTTTTGTGGCTCTGAACTCAGGGTCATGCCAGTAGGAGGACCAGAGCTGCCTGAGGTGCTACTGCCAGTGACACAACCCACACCCTTGCCACCGACACTCTTCATTAGGATGCTGTCTTCACCTGTAATACACAAAGAACACTGTGGTTGTACGTTCTTCCTTCGGGCATTATAAAATTTTGGCCAAATCTTTCAAAACATGTAAGGAAATTGTCTTTTGTTTTATTTCACTTAAATAGCAAATATGGATTATGATAAGCAGGTACAAAACTACAGCTCCCACTCACTGTTGGTTGACATGAGATTCCTCTTCAGTGTCATGTTGAGGTCAATGCGGAGACACTGCTGTGTGATCTCCATGAAGAGCTGAGGGTGGCGGCAGGCGGCCGGGGCAAGGATGCGCAGCAGGTAGTGCAGCTCCTTTGTGCCAGACATGGAGTTGTTGCTGGCAGACGACCGCACAACCTGTTACGTCACCAACATATTGTTATTTTGATGTAGATAGAATGCCTTTCATACTTTTCAATGTTTTCATGATCTGAATTTTAGTGTAGTAACACCCTTTCATTACTACATGTCTATGTGTGTGTGTGTGTCCTGACTGATCCCAGTGTGGGATACATCACCCTGACATGAAGAAACCTAAGATCCACAGATGTACAATGTGTAATGCAAGTAAATACATATTCAGCACAAAACTACTAAAGGGCACAAGCCAAGCCGGACCTTCTCCATGGTGTACCGCAGGGTGGCCGGCTCCTCCAACACGTGCCGCATCAACAAGGCTGCCAGGTTCTGGAAACCCCAAAAGCCTGAAGCCTCGGTCAGAGACAGCAAGGTGCGCACACCACCCAGGCTTGCAAAGAGGCAGGCATTCTCCCAGACTCTCGTCATGCGCAAGCACAATCGCATCAGAGCGTGGAGGGTGTCTGGGTCCACTCCAAGCTTCATGAATCCAACACATGCCCTGTGGGAGGAATACCATTACAGCATGCAACCTTACACTGGTGTCTCATTTGCCTTCATGGATCTGAAATGAGACTTTGGGTGTAGTCTTGAGTCACCATGGAGCCTTCACAGTGTCATATCATTCTATGAGCACCAAGCCATCACTCTAAGGCTCAACTGCCGCCTCTCCCTCTCTCTCACCTGATCATGAACTCCTGGTGCACATCTGTCAGTCCTTCAACCAACACCACCTCAGGGCCAGCTGTCTCAGGAGCTGCTGCTGCTCCACCTGTCTCCTCACCATCTTCACATTCCATCTTCTCCTCTCCACTGACCATTGTCACCGCCTTGCCTGGGTCGTCTGACGCCGCAGCCACTCCAGAGGCCTCTGTGGCGGGCTGCCCGTCTGCTCCAGCTTTCTTGTCTTCGTCAGTTGTGGCAGCTGCTGCGCTGTCTTCCTCTGGTGCCTGGCTTGGCTTGTCCTTGCTGGCCGAGGCAGTCGCCAATTCTTTCTTTTTCTCAGCGATGACTTTATCCTTGATGGTGATCATCACTGGACGCCGATTGCCAGACTCCTCATTGACCTGACAAACATGAACATTCAACATAAACTCATCCACATCACATAATTTGATTGCTGCCAAGAATCTTCATGGTAATATAAAATTAGTTTGTTCTTCATGTGTCCCTGGGTGACAAATTTACTAAGCAGAATTAGTGAGTTGTTGATGCTAAGTGCAGCTAAATTGTATCCCTTCTCAGACTTCATTCTATTTCATGACAAGTTATCCTTCTAGATGTGTTTACCTGGACCATGGAGTGGAACTGAATGGTGTACTTCCTGCGTCCATTGATGATGCGTATGCTTGCCTCGCCTGACCAGTAGGCGTCGTTGATGGTCTTGTTGTTGCTTGCTGAATAAGCACACCACTTCTGAGTGCTCATGTCAAACCACTTCCACACATGGTTGCAGATCTAGAGATGAAAAAGCAGGTTAGTGTTATGAAGACTGCTTATATACCAAAGAGGGAACTGTTTAGTCACTCCCTTCTCTATCATGTTGTGAGTCACGGAAATCAATCACACATAAGTGTTAAAACTACGTTTGGTAACAATCTTTACCTTATTTACAGCCGACCTCCTTTTAGTTGCAATTGCTAACTTTTCATAGAGATCTAGCAGGAGGAGACCTGGAGAGAGCCACTTAGGAGTCCCTGAGCTTTCTGTGGACTCTTTGTCTTTGTCTTTTTCCTTATCCTTGTCTTTGGTATGAAGTGGTGTTGCTTGTGGGGAAGCATGCACAGCCTGGGCTGCAGGAGCTGCTGGGGCTGCTGGGGTTGGAGTGAGGGTGGAGGCAGACGCCAGCACGCCTTGTGTCAAGATGAACAAGTCGGTGAGTGTGTGCACCAGGCCAGCCTGCTCCATGGCTCTTGCACACCCAGTCTTCATTTCCTGGCACAGAAAGCAACAAGTGATGATACAGATAGATAGCATACATAGGATGTCTAATGCTCAAATCATTCCTTACCAAGTCTGGTGTTAATAAAAGGAGCATTCTTTTACCTCAAACAGCAGAGTTACTAGGTGGAGCCGCACAGCAAACTTTGAGGCCAGTACTGAGGTGCATAGCAAGTCCACTCTCTCCTGTGTGGACAGACTGCTGATTGTGAAGAGCTGCTCAGCTTGGCTACTAATCTGTAAATAGACCCCCAAAAAAAAAGACAATAAAGAAATGTAATCAGAGAATCTACTTATATTGTAATTTAATCAGAAGTATTTTTGCCAATTTTCAGTCCTACTTTATCTATTCCTCCTCCTCCTCCTCCTCTTCCAATGGTTTCATGCTCAAACACCCTCTGGAAAATCACATAATGACAACTGCACACACACACACACACAACAGTCTTACCTCATTGATAAGTGTAATGAGCATGTTGTCCCTCCACTGCACTCCATTGCGGGTGGCACAGGTTGTCAGCAGCTCACACACTTTGTACACCATCTGGGGCTGCACATCCAACTGACTCAAGCAGCCCTCCAACACGTGTTCACTGAATTTATCTGTCAAAGGTTCCACATTAAGCATAATGTTCGCTGGGAAATCTTGGCATACCTACATTCTTTTGACTTAGGTTAACACAACAGCAGTGGAACAAAAAATTAAATATTTTTTCCCGGTGATGCATGAAAGATGGTGAAATAGAGCAATAAAGCTGTGAATACTTCAGCATACATTTATGCAAAAAATAATAATAATAAAATAAATAAAGAATAAAAAGTTTAAAGACAAATCCTAAATAATGTGAATATCAGTTACATTCAAGAAGAAAACTTTCCCTTTAATATACTAATGAATCTTACTTCTAATCTTCCAGACAATGCACAATTTTGCATGACTTGTATATCAGTAAGTGAGGGAAATGTTTCAAGACTCACCCAGCGTGTCCTTGCCCAGAGGGTCATCATCCATCTCCTTGGTGACGACAGGGGCAGCTCTTGGAGTGCTGCACTGAAGACTGAGGTTAGTGCTGCTGGTGCTGCCAATGCCTGACACTTGTACATTCTCTCCTAAAGACCTGGCAATGGCCTGAAGCATCTGCTCTTCCTCGGTGAGCTCCATGTCTCCCCCACCTCCAACCTGACAACAACATTTGGATGTCATGAGAAATAAGACAAAATGTTTATTGAAGAGATGTTACAGCTAATATTGATACTCAACCTCCCTACCACACACAGGCCTGTGTTACTCACCCCAGTGGTCGGGTCCAGGTGTGGGTTCATCAGCAGGTACTCAGTGGCCTGCTGGAGGGTGTGGGTCTGGGAAATGGCCTCCAGGCATCTCTCACGGGCAAAGCCCATGTCCATTAGAGCTTGCAGGTGCTGCTGGTTGACATCAGGTTCAGCAGGAGCAGCCTGCTGACCAGTGGTGTCTGTAGGTGGAGTTGTGACCCAGTCAGAGGAAGGGGCACTAGTGGTAGTGGTGGGCACAGCACCACCAGCAGTATTGGTTGTGGTAGTAGCAGGTGTAGTTGTGCCAGCTATGCCACTACTACTGGTGCTAGAAGTGGCTGTGGCTGTGGTGGCAATGGTAGCTGCTGCTGCTGCTGCGGCTGCTGCAGCTGCTGCTGTGGTGGTGGTGGTGGTGGAAATGGTGGTAGTGGTGGTGATGGTTGTGGAAGTGCCCTCTTTTTCCTTGGCAAGACGCTCATTGATGATTGCTTCCCCCTTGATGATGGAGCACAGGATCACCAACACAGACTCGGATATCCTCACACCATACGACTTGAGAGGCTTCTTGTTCCACAGTTTCATCACAGCCTCAAATGCAGCCTGTGTGTGTGAATGACAAAGGTTTGATATCCATGCTGATACAGATGTGATGTAGACAGGGAA
Source organism: Callinectes sapidus (assembly GCA_020233015.1). Classification (NCBI taxonomy): domain Eukaryota; kingdom Metazoa; phylum Arthropoda; class Malacostraca; order Decapoda; family Portunidae; genus Callinectes; species Callinectes sapidus. The sequence goes on from CM035204.1 coordinate 9,661,025, forward strand.
ATGAAACACACACAAAAACACAAATGCACAAACTGATGACACCAGCTTGTGTACTCACCTTCTGAATATGAATGAGGAACTTGAGAGGGCTGAATGGTTGGTAGCCGGGCTGAGAGGACTTGGCCGGCAGAGAGTTGGGGGAGTCCAGCATGGTGCGGGGATTGACCAGCCTCTCCAGCAAGAAGAGCCAGGTGTCCAGAAACTCTCCAGTTCCCTCAGGCAGTTCACCAGAGTCAAGGCCGTCCTGACCCCCGGCACTGATGGCCCACTCAAAAGTGTCAAAGAAAGCTGAAACAAAAGGTAAAAATTCAACGTTAGACCCCGTTAGCAGGTGGCAATGTTTTTTTATGTCAGAGGGGAAAGCTGACCCACTTAGTTGCCAGTCTCCTTGCAGGTCTAAATAGTTAGCCCTCTTAAATGAAGTCATAGTAAGTTTGAAATCCAGAAGTAGGTATGGACTAAAATAATACCGAATACACCAACCTCGAAGACCCTGTGAAGACACAAAGTACTGCAGCATCAGATGGTACGGCATTTTCTTGTCATCGAAGAGCATGGGATTTGTGAACCTGACGGAGCAGATGAGGAAAGTGAGGCGGAACTTAGGGACAGGGGAGGCCGGGGGTGGAGTCCAGGACAGCCCTGCGTACAAAAGGTGGGCCAGGGCAGAGGCCACGGCCCTGGCTGATGCCGAGGGAGGTGTGATGGGAGTGGCCACCTGCTGTCCCCTCCGCTGACGCAGTGGAGAGCCAACACACAGCTGAAGGAGATGAGCTTTCTTTACTCTATGATCTAAGTCCAAGTGGTGGAAATACAAAGCTTTGTGGTGACCCAACACATGCTTTATTACTCAAAGTGACTCTTAACCACAAAACCACCAATATGAAAGATGTCTACTGGTTTACCACTGAGCACAAACAGCACAACTAACCTTGACGAGGAGGCCAAACAGCTCAGCCAGCGCTTTGCCGAGTCTTGATGCTGAGGACAAGAGTGGTTTGATCAGCTTCATCTGGTGCTGTGTGGCGGCAGACTGTTGTCGTGTGGGGCTCTCCGTGCTGCTGTCCTCGGCCAGCGGTGTGCCGGTCCCACTCGTTCCCTTGACGTCAGATTCCGTCACTTCCATTGCCACTGCTTCACTTCGGCTGCCATCCTCAGACTGAAATACCAAGTTGTTCATCAAAATTGTCCTTCATTAATTATGATAAACTTACTTGAAACTTGGCACCATAAGCTCACAATTCTTCACTCACCCTCAAGTCAGGTGGCAGCAGTTTGTCAGTGTCCTCCTTGCCAAAGAGACAGCCAGCAGGCAGGGCATCATCAGAGCACAGTGCCAGGAGCACAGTGGACTCCCACACGAGGGAGGTGTACAGCTGAGTGAGTCCCACCAACACTCTCAGGCCAAGCTCTGTGCCCCACTGGTTGATGGACAGCTGCCTGATCTCCGTCTGTCCCGTGCGGCACACGTGCACCAGCATCATGATGTAGGCGTGGACAGCACTCAGTGTGTGCAGCAGAGGAGTGGCTTGTGGGAAGGCGGTGGCCTCACCAGGGCTGGGTGCTGAGGCCAGTTCCCGCAGCAGCACTGAGCCTCCTGGAGAAGGCAGAGGCTGGTGCAGGGGAGCCAAGGCCTCAAGCTTTTCATTGAGGCAGTGAAGTCCTCTTTGAAGAACTCCACTCTCATGGGCAAGGTTCTAAAAGAAAATTACACGTTCAAAATTCAACAGTTATCTCAATTCAGCAAATACTATGAATACTCCATATATAAAAATAAAGAAATATCTCAACGTACAACTCCTACATTAACATTTGCTTACCAGTATAGATTTGCACACTGATGCCACAGACTGACAAGCCTGAGAGACTGGGAAATCTATGGGGAGGTTAGGCAAACCCAAGATGCCCAGTAAGGGAACAAGACCCTTCTGTGTGACAAACTCCTTGCAGTGATCGTCCGTAGAGTTGTTGCTCAGAATGGCATCCACGAACTTCATGACATTGAGGACATAGTCAACGAGGGGGACCGGCCGCTTCTCCCCTGGCGTGGTCTCTGAGAGCGCCACGTCCTCTCGCTGGCCAGTGGTGACGGGCAGCCTGGCCACACCTCCGTCCCTTTCCTCGTCATCCTCCTCTTCTTCATCACTTGAGTTGTCATTTGTGCTTCTGAGAATAACCAGACCACATTCAAGCACATGAAGACAAATAGCTACAGATCACATATGCATCAAACAACGGCTAACAAAAGGATAACATGAGGTATGCCATAAGAGGGAAATGAGGACCTGTACCAACTCAATCAAACTAACCACTCCACTAATCAACCCATAAATAAACAAGAACAATTAAGACACCAAGATTAAGTTTCTATACCGGGAAACAGGTGCAGGAGACGCCTCATGTTTCGGGGGAGTCTTCCAGCATATGTAGTGAGCGTCACTCCCCAGCAGGCACACTTCCTCCAGGAGCTGTAATCACAAAGACACAAGAATATAATGGAAGCCCCAAGAAGCCATCAAGTCTGTATGTACCATACCATACAGTCAGTCAGTCTCTCTCTCTCTCTCTCTCACACACAGACCTTGACAATGGCTTTCATGGCCTTGGACTTGAGGCTGGGCTGGTGCCGCATCAGTTCATCCATGGCGTTGCCCAGGTTGGAGGCAGTGTCCCCCATCGGGTCTGAGGAGCGGCGGCGCCTCATGGCCGGCAGGTAGTCGGGGGACAGCAGCACCTTGAACAGCCTCTCGAAGGGCTTGCAGGCCACAAAGGCATTCAGGCCCCGGGAGTTGAGGCAAAGGGCACTGAATACATTGGGCAGTGAACCCAACACTTCCCTAGTGGCTGGAACCTGAAAGTCACCACTTATCATTAAACATGCACTCCAACAAATCATAATGAAATTCCCTGAAAATAAGATATCAATAAATAAATTAAATATATAAGTATATGTAGATTAACCCACACAGCATCATAACTTTTGGTTTTTAGGAAGGGGAGGAGGAATGAAACTCATTGAAAACAAAATTTAAACTCACATATGCAGTCACAGGTGCCTGGAAATTAGTTAGAACGGGACAATGTGGCAAGCAATCCTCACTAACACTATCACTACTAACAACAATAATTCCAACAACTCACAGCTCATCACCCGCCACCATCAACACTTACGTCTTTGACCAGCAAGGCATGGAGGACAACATCGGTGAGGCCGTTGTCCTGCAGGGAGGAGAGCAGCGACGGCTCACCAAACACGTAGACGGTGACCACGTCTGTCGCCAGGAGGAAGAGAGACGCTCCGTAGTATTCAGCATTACTAATAATGTGTTTAAGAGAGGATGGCAGAGAGCCCTCCATCAGGTGACGCATACTCTCACTGAATCCCGGCTCCTGGATGGCCTTCTTCAGGAAATTGAGCATGGATTTGATCAGGGCTGCCCTCTGGGGTAGGCAGGAGAGACCAGTCTTGGCCTCACTGTAGTCTGGTTGTGAGGCCACGGGCACCTCCATGGCCGAGGAAGTGCTTGGCTGGGCGGCATACGAGGGTTGGGCAGAGTCCACCTCTGTGGGAGCTGGAGCAGGTGTGGTGTCCATTGGGGAGTGGGTACCAGTATCAGGCACTTCTGTGGCATCAGTTGTGTCTATGGGTTCCTCTGTGGCACCGGCAGACTGGGCTGTATCTGTAGGGGCACTTGAGCTGTCCCCGTCCCCAGCTAGCGGTGCTGGTAAGCTTATGACAAAAGGCTGCTCTTTTCGGCACTCCTCTACCTCCACCTGTAATGCACAGAAACAAAGTACATTAGAAGCTACACATTGTTATTGGCTAAAGTTCCTACACAGTATATCAGGCAAAACAATATTAAAAATCAACAAGAGGAAAGGGTCATTTATCAAACTAATTTGTGTCAAAACCTGAAGTGAACACAGTGTTATAATTACAAGGACAAGCAGCTTACCTCCAAACGTTTGGTGAAGGCATTCAGGCCACCATGAGACTGGAAGGCATGCATGTCAAGGTTGGTGATGAGGTCAATCACTCTTACTGCCCGGGTCACAAACTGCAACACAAAACAAGAACTTCAAGTAGTACAATGGTGTATTCATCATCTTCATTATTTCACCTAGCTTGAGAGAGAGAGAGAGAGAGAGAGAGAATTTGACAGTACATATATCATCAGGGGTGAATCAATGCTAAGAACAACCAGTGATAATGACAGCACGATGACAGAAACAAAGACTTACCGTTATGTGATCCGGTTCAGTCCCTTTCCAGTTAACTACAGAGATGAGAGACTCCATCATGCCACATGACACAAGTGCCTCCCCCCCAGCCTCATAACTAGCCAGGTGGTAGAGGAAGGAAAAGAGTGCTGTGGCCAAGGGTGCTGGAAAGGGATTGGGCACAGGTGGGGAGTGTGCTGTCAGTGTAGTGATGCAAGACCTCACCAGCACAGGCAGGAACCCATGGTAGGATGAGGCACCTGTCACATCTATTATAGTGTTAAGTCTGCAACAGAGAAGGACACATAGGTTTATTAATACTTAGCTTAAAACTCTTTATTACTAAATATGAGCTGTGAAAATAAATGTATCAGTATTTTGTATATGAACTGTGTATATAATGTTTAATGCAATGTTCCAAGTCTTAAAGGACCTTAGTTACTTAGAAATATGCATTGGAACTTTTCAACACAAATGCAGATACTATTGTGCATTTACCAAAAATATCAACAAGACATACAATTCATCTAAAAGGAAGAAATTTTGGTATATCAAGCAGATTTTTTGTAAGAAGTCAATTGTTGCCCCTGCTTCATGACACTCAAGGCAGCGATGAGGGATAAATAAGGAGGGGCAAGGAAGAACACCCTCCGACACTGAAGGTAGACTTACCTGGGGAAGCTTGGCATCCTATCCAGGTGAATGATAGAGGTCAAGGTGCGCAGAGTAGCAGCCTTGATCTCTGTAAGCTTAGTGTCATTCAGTTCCAAGACTTCAACAAACTCATCAAGAAGTCCTGAATACAAAACTGTGTTTGCATTATCCTGTAACAAAGGGACAAGAACACAAGCCTTATTAATACATCAATACAGCTAAAATAAACAAAATATCAGAAATACAACACTATCAGGAAAACTACTATCGTCAAACAGAGCTCAACATGATTGTCATGAAGCTCATGTCAAATTTGCGCAGTGTAATTCATCATTAGCCAGCTTGTTCAGCACACATGCTCTGTGTCACTCCACCACCAGCCCACCTCACCTCCACTACTGCCACCACCACCACCATCACCACTGCCACCACCACCATTACCCACACACCACCACACTGAAGCTGAATCAAAATATTCATAACTAATGATTCATTACTCAATCCTTATCTGACTACCAACTGTGCACCATATTTTTATATATGTAGAGTTGATAGAAAACTAGGCAGTCACAAGAGTATTTCTAATATCAGAGGGATTTATTAGCAAATATATGAAATGGTAAGGGTGACAGTCAGACAGCACACTCACCATTACTTCCAGCTTGTTCTAAAAAGAAACTAAATAATAGAGCAAGGACACTGACATATCCTGTTATTTATTCCTACAGTGAGACAAGCTTTACCTCAGCTGTCTCTCCTTAAGCCAACCTGTCTGGTACATAAATAACATTTAGATCAATAATGAGACAGCAGAACCTAAGGCCACAGATGTACATCTTTTATACACCCTATATCCCTCGCTGGCATTCCACTGCAAGCTGTCACCTTGTCCTCTTCTGTTGTCAAAACATCACACCTTTGTGTAGCAAAATCTCTATCAATCTATTTACATATGAAGCAGCAATCCCACAAGGAGTAAAAAGTACTGAAAATTAATCATATTCATGCAAAGATTTAGGAAAGCTTCTAGACTTTTAATTGCACAACACAAACTACCACTTGTGTGATTTCTACAAGCAGAACACTCATCAGACCAACCTGGAGAGCATTGCAGTACACCAACACTGACAACGCCTGCAGTCTGGCCTGCACACACTGCAGCCGGGTTTCGTAGGACCCAAAACTATGGGCTAATCTTATGTGAGTAAAAAGGACCATCTGGAAAAAAATTTAAAGCCTCATTTTCAATTACACAACACCAAATATTAATAAGAATCAACAATGTGAACAGTTACTTGATAGTAGTTGCAGTTTGAAAATTTACAAACTTAGGTAAATTTCAAAGGTCTCACCTGTTTCTCACTAGGCACTTTGTACACCTGCATCAGCTCCTCCATAACCTGGGCTGGTGACTTGTTGATATTCTGCATATTATCTATGTGAATGGTAATGATTGAACTGTTTCCTCTACAACTACTGGTGGTGCTGGTGGTGGTGGTGGCACTGGCCCCACTAGCTGCGTCAGAGTGATACTGCTGCTGCTGATGCTCACCATAGAATTCATAGTGAAGTGTGGTGGCATTTTCAGGGAAATCCTGCAAAATAAAATCATACACACAGGTCATAAATGCAAGGAATACAGAATGAGTTTGGATTAAATCATCTATACTGTAAGAAGCCAAATACCATTCACTCATTTTGGATCCTAAAAAGATTTGTCTCCTTCAACTCAAAATGGCTAATATGTGAACAACACTTTGACTTACACTGAGAGGCAGATTCTGGCAGCACTGTGCAAGGCCGAAGCCATTGTCCTTGCCTCCCCAGGGCTCAGCTAGGTTAATGAGGCGGGTGAGCAGCGCCTGGCGGGGGGCCACTGCTAACCGAGTGATGAAGTTGGATCTGTTAAGAGACAAACCACTCCAGCTTGTTAGTGAAAGGGAAGAGTGGTGACGTGGATGTTTCAAAGGTAATCACATGAATGGCTTTGTTAGTGCTTCAGTGTTTTGATGGTAAATTGGAGAAGATAATTGTCAACCTAAGACCTGCATTGTTCTCACCTCTTGCTGAACATGTAGAGCAGGTTGAGGACGGCAAGCACAATGGTCATGGAGGTGGAGGAAAGGAGGGTAATGAGGTGCTCCACTGAGGAGTACAAGTGACGGGAGAAGGAGTGCTCCACCAGCAGTGTGGTGAAGTGGAGCACCCACACCACCAGCTCCTGAACCTGATGCAATAAAGGAAGTATTACATGGTTGACTTAAAGAACGGATACAGTCTTCAATGTTCTGCTAGTCAAGTTCATTCTGAGATAGAGGCTCGTAATTTCAAAGGTTTTATCTAAATTTGCTCATCTTTTTTAGGTTCTAGAGGCAGGATGACAAGATTTCTACGTTATTAACTGGAAAAACACACTTAAAAACCCGGCTAATCATCCATGTGGCCTTTCAAAATAGTCATGGTGAGAGAGCAAAAATAGAATTGGTAGGATTTTAATATTTTCCCCAGCTTGCCATGTGCATTGAAACAAAGAGGTATGACCTTGAATTAAACCAGAGCTAATGGTGAGAAACAAAAGATTACCACTTACATGACCATTGTCTGGGAGGTCACACGGCAACACCCACTTGTCCTCATCTCCTTTGTCAGTGGCCTCTTCTAGGATTGTATCAAATCTGCAAAGAGAAAAACAGTACATCTCTCATTTGAAGCCTTAACTCTGTATCTTTTTCCTCAAGTGACAGCTTTGTAAATTCAAGTCACTCAGCAAAGTATTTGTTGTACTGGCCATAATTTCACCTGTAACTGAAATGCAATGAAGTGTTACAAGTCATATGCCAAGATAAGGAGGCCATTATTCACTGCTTGTGTCAGAAGAAACATATATATACTGAGGAGTTTGGCCACGACAGGAAAGGATGCCAAATACAAACCTTACAGCTAGAGTTGAATTAATCAATGGCACAACAATGCAAGGCAGACAGACACTCACCTGTCCAGCACATCAATCCAGTGGTACAGCTCACACTTGCCGTAGCTCCAGGACTCCACACTCTGCAGGATGGGCAGCAGTTCCTCATTGCTACAGCTTTGTAGTTTTTCAATTAGCCAGCCACAATCACCAGGCTGGGAGGAACAACACATAAATAAATAGGATGAACACACAAGCAATGAACACACAAGCAAGTGTATGACAAGTATCACACAAAGCAATACAAAACACAATGCAGAATCATTGCTTACAACTTCAGAGCTGCTCTTCTTTAACTTGATTCTGTCAATCTTCATCTTGGCACAAGTGCCAGCTTACACATTCCTCAACTGAAGTTCATTCAGTCTGCAAAGAAACAATCCATCTACAAATCTGCTAATTTCTAAAAATATATCAATTTTCCTACTCATTTTTTGGGGGGAGCAGCCATGGCACAGTGGAACCACACAAGCTTGTGGAGCCAAGAGTCCTCCAAGCACATGTGTTTGAATCTTGGCCACTGTTCAAGATTAGGAAGGTTATCCACTCAACATAATGGTTCTTAAATGGATGGGCTTTTAGACAGGAACTATCCAAAACATCTCCATAAGCAGGTAAAATTTCATAAAAAGCCAGTAGTATAAAACGATAAACAAAGAGAATCAGTGTTTTCATTTCACATCCCCATCCCCACCCTCTCTTTGGTACACCAAATCACACTACAGCAGAACCACACCAACTAGTGCTTGTGGTGTTGGCTGTTCCTGTCTCACTGGTGCCACTTTCACAGTCAACAAGCATGTGAACACATCTCTTTCTCTTGTACTGTCATACTTTCCCTTATTCATAAGTTGTTATATACAACTGCATGGTTTTTTTATAGTGCTTTTGATATGATGATGGAATAATGGCACTAAATCTTCTGGCACACTTGGCAACAAATATAGGCCATGAGCAGTTGCTGGGCCAGTGTACTAGACGCACTCTGCTGGCCATGATCATGTCAGGTCACTTGGACTGAGGTGGCAACAGTGTGGAGAGGTACAGTCACTCTATAGAAATTGTTTATGTGTTTGTGAAAGTTGTGATGATACCTTCTGTCCCTCCCCTACAGACATCCACCCTCCTCTATCCCATAACTCTCCAAGCACAGCTGCACATCCATTAAACACATCAAATTTTATGGTATGGATGCATAAATCTTCCATTGCTTTTCATCACCTTGAGTGTACACCAGCTTGTCCTTAACTCTTTCAATACTATACTACCAATGTAGGCTTCATGATGCACCAGTAACCCATACATTGATGTCTACATAGGCATCATATTTACATTGTTTTAGCTGCTGTTGAGTGATCACTGTCATGAGTCAAGCTAAAGACTCTGCATATTCTCCTTGGAGTTCTATTGCTTCCACCCTACCAGCCCTGTCTCCATCGATCACATAAATGAGCTATACCATGACCCTCCCTCTATCCAGAATGAGGAAGTCTCACTGGCATACACTACATTACAATTTCTGGCACTAAAGCTAACTGGGACACTGTTAAACTCAAGTAGATGGTTGTTCCTCATTCCCTCTCCTTGTAGAAGCATCTATCAGGCAGTGCTCCCTTTAGTTACCTATGCATGATACTTGTGTACAGCAGAAAAAGAGGCTAGTGAGTGTATCGTGTATGGTAGTGTACTCTCTGCAGGCTAATTTCTTTTTTAATTGCACTAATATACTTGGGGGCAGTACCTCCACATGTAAGTGAGAAATTAATAAGTTTAGTTTTATATTAGACCATTTATCATCACTTCATCATTCCTTGATGCTCATAAATACTTGTTGCTAAGGCTAATTGGCCAGGTGATATGCACAGGGATTCTCTGACTCTCAAGACTTAATTGGTATCTGTTTCTTCCTCTGGACAGTGTTATAATACTCAAACACACACATGTACTTGAAAACAAAGAAATGGCTGACTAAGATGGAACCTCTCCTGGCAGTATCCACAGACCACGGAGACTGAGGTGCCAAGCCAGGCTGGACAAAGCTGACATTCCCAAATATTTGCTGTGTTGCCAACAAAAAACTATCAGCAAATACATAATTATTATAATTTCTTTTGGCTACAGAAATTGGGACTAATTTTTCATCTAATGAATATAGAAAGTCATGTGCAGCGAGGCAAATGGAGAGAAGAGGATTTAGCAACATCAAAAGACCAGTTAGCATAGACAATAGGAAAGAATACATCACTGAAACACATGTTAAGATTTCTGGTAATATCTACAGTACTACAATACACCTTTGAGAATCCTCAGACATGTTAATGCTTCAAAATTCAATTCTTTCCCCGTGAAAAATCTTTCATGAAAGTTTTTCATGAAAACAGCTACTTTTACCCTGAAGGGAACCAAACTATTCACTCATCATATCATGTAATAGCATTGGAAGGTGTTGCCTCACTATATATAACTTCCATTGATTGGGTTAACTTTTTAATAGTAACTAAATAGCATCTCTACCTACACCATCCAAACTTCATCACATGCAGTCATCACACACCACCAATCATACACACACAAAGACAATACACTACATGGACTACAAAGGGAAAAAAAAGTGCATTTTGGTTAGTGGTAGCAACAAGCATGTGATTATCTCCCTAAGAGTGAAGCAACATCCTGCATCACCACCACCACCACCACAAATTACACCACTGCAATACAACAATACACAACACCTTATCACCACCACCACCACCACCACACTCGTACGCACACACGCAGGAACACCACACATCACCACCACCACACACACACCCTTACATGCGGTTCCTTCACCACCACCACACTACTACTACCGCCGCAGCCTCTCACCACAATGCAACAATACTACACCACACCACAGTCACACGCACGCACACACCAAAGCACCACCCCTCACCACACACACACACACACACCGTTACCTGTAGTTCCTCTACCACCACCCCACCTCACCATCACTCTACCACTGTTACCACTACCACACCCCTTCCTCTCCCAGTCTTGCCACACCTCACACCACCTCCTACCACACTAACCCTCCACTCAAGCAGGAAACTTTTACTGGTGACAGACAGACAAGGCGGTGTGTGTGTGTGTGTGTGTGTCGTCACCAAGAATTCCCTTTCTCAATATAAGCATACACGCCTCCCCCGGCCATGTATGAGGACCTCACCCACTCCCATCACTCACGCCCATCACTACGCCTTAGTTGGTCAGCTCCATCATGTCCCTTCAGCAAATAAGAAGGAGGTCTTGACCCTTGAAAGTCTGGCTCCAGAAATACACGACGGGAAAAACACAACGACTTAAACTCCGGCATCAGATGGCGCTGAGGATCAATGTGGAGGGAGAGTCGCAGAGTGCGCAACCCGCGAGATTTCGAATATACTTTGTTCTTTGGGGCTATTGTCTCTTTCATACAGCCAGAGGGTTTCTTGAGGGGTTCAATGTCTATAGTAGCAATGGTGGCATATGATGAATCCCAGTAATAGGGTTGTGTAGGCCTGTATTGTATCTCTTTATCTCTCTTCTTCTTCCTGGATACATTAGTGACTTTGTTTTCCATGGCTATTGTCTCCTTCACACAGCCACAGGCTTTCTGGAGGGGTTAAATGTCTGTATTAGCAATGGGAGTATTCGGTAAATCTCAGTAGCAGGGTTTTTCAGCAGTGGTGGTGCCAGGGGGGAGTGAGCCCCCACATTAATGAGCTAAGCCCCCCCTCAGCCCCCCAATATTACTACCAACATACGTTAACGAGAAATTATAATTATCCATGATCTTAATACATTGCAATTCACCATCAATATCTTACTTTGATAACATTTGGTGAAGCCCCTCCTTAGGTTATCCCAGTCCCCCTTCAGGGCCCCCGAATGAAAATTTTATGTTATTTTCAGTATCAGGACATTCATTTATCTCTTGCAGCAAGAGATTTTCTTGGATTAAATGTATATATTAGCAATGTTGACATATTGTGAGTCCCAGTACTAAGGTTTTCAGTATCAGTGCATTTCCATATCCCCCCCCCCCCCCTTAGAGACAATTATTATTTTGTTCTTCAAGGATAATGTTTCATTCACACAGACAGACAGTTTATTGAGGGGTTAGATGTCTATATTAGCAATAATGACATATACGGTGAACCCAAGTAAAACAGGTTTCTTTTTTCATTATTAGCACACCTCTTTATCTCTCTTTCCCTTCCCGGAGGTATCAGTTATCAACACTATATTTACCTATATATTGTGTCCACTTTTCATATAGAGTATATAAATATTTGGCCACTATGTAAATGTGACCATTACTATACCCTAACAAGTCGACGGTCTGACAAGTCATCGTCTGAACTCGCGAAATTCTGGACAGACACCTGCGTTGTATTATTAATTGACCTTTAAATCAATCAATGACTACTTAACAATGCACTAGATATTATTATTCAACACCTGATTACCATAATGAGTAGACACGAGAGAGCGAATGTGTATCTAATAGGCGTGCATCATATTCTTCGATTTATTTGTAGTCAAAGAATGAATTATTTCAGTCCTATGTGCTGGAATAAAAGGGAAGTTAATGGATCACTAAGTCATAATACAAAGGTAATGGCAAGTCATTGTGTCTCACGGGAATGTCACGGGAAGACAGGAACACTTTGCACAATGCTGGCCAACTCACTACACCTCCATTCATGAGCGTATATATATAGATGTAAACCTCGCCTTAAGTAGCGAGTTATTAATTTAGTATGAAAGAATTAAAACGTAATTAATAGCAATACAAATACGTATGAAGAGTTTTCCTCCTTGAATGTATGAATGCAGCACTGCCAGGACACCTAAAGAATTCCAATCTCACATGAACAAACTGCCTGCAGGATAAGAAGGTATAATGATGCATACTGTGGTGGCAGCATTTCTGGGTGTGGCGGCTGCATACTCATACTGCATAATCTGTAAAACAATACTTAGTTAATATAGAACCGAAAGATCTTGTCACTTGAATGCTTCTTTTCTTTCATTCCTCGGGTGTGTTCATGCGAGGTATCATTGGTAGGCAAGCAACAATAACCTACTCTCTGTAAACGTCTGTATAAGCCAGCAGTACAACATAAACAAGGTTGACAGCACGCCTATGTATGATTGTCTGCAGCCACGCCATATATTGAATATCATCCTTACCCCTGGACCTCCCTTCACTAATACTAAAGCTGTTAGATAGATAACCTCCAACTATGAAGTACCACACACGATAGCCTACTCTCTGTAGCATTCCTTCCTTTGAAATTAAATTCTCTCTCTCTCTCTCTCTCTCTCTCTCTCTCACTGTGTATGTGTTATTTTTCTTGATTAATTGTGTTTTATCTATTTAGAGTGTATTGTCTTCCACAAAATGAGTGATGCTGTTAATGCATTCCTTGGTGAATAACTTATCTCTTACTCACGGAGTTTTAAATCCAAAATATACATTTCATACATTTATTATAAAAACAATAGCACAAAATTTCCCATCTAAGTGTGTTGCTTCAGAGTCAGTCAGTCTGCCTCTGCATCTGGGGGTGGATGGGCATCCTTGTATCTCTGGATCTCAACCTACAGAATGAAAACACCATCACATTAGTTTTCTTTGTATGTTGAATCTGAATCCATATGATGATCTTATATATGCTTACAGATACAAGCATGAGTGTTATGTATGTAGTGTCAGTATTAGGATACAGACAGTCTGGCCTGAGTTTCTCATGCAGATAGCAAGACATGTCCTTGAGTGGGCAATAATGAATGTGAATAGTTTCCTGCACCAGAGCAACCAAAATTACAGTACACATATTTACTAGTGTTGCTAAAAAAAAATGGTGCTACTTTATTGGTTTCCACAAAAAATCTTAGGTGTGTAGATAAAGTTAAGACCATAAGTATCAGAAAATGTAAAGGAATGGAACTAAAAAGTATACTTATTTCCTCATAAAGTACAATAAACTCTATCAACCAAAAAAACTACTGAGTGCTACAGTAATTTCTGCACTATTCAGTTCTACTATTCCTGTTGAAATAAAATGAGATGAATAATGAGCCATCTTCAGGAAAGCTTGGAGCCACTGCCACTTAAAAAGGGCCTTGCTTAGACAAATTGAGAGACACAAGTAAGAGCTAAATGATGCAGTCTCTATAACCTTCAACCTTGTCTGCAAAAAGAAGAATATATATAAACAGGTTGGCCAACAATATTCTAGCATTGTTTAATTTCAAATCTCAATTAGTATAACATATTTTGGCAAACTATATTTCCTCTATTGAGCCCTTCAGTACTGGGACACATTTTTACCACAAATTTTGGGTGTGATTACACAATCTTATTGATATTAGGAGGGGTCTATGGAGGTCAGAAGATTAATGTTCAGTCTGTACTATTTTAATCCTAACACAAGTTTCTGAAACTGTACAAAATTGACAAAGAATAAGCAAAATAAATATGAAAATACATCCCAGTACTGAAAGGGTTTACATGCTTCCCCTCCTTCCAAGGCCCCACTGTGTAAAGCTTTCTTCTTCCTCTCACCCCTACTATGTCTAACTCTCTAACTCTCTCTAACCATTAATGCATTTCACTGGTAAACTCAGGAGCTCCCTACCTGCTTCTGTATTTCCAAATTCCTGATTTGAGTTAATTTAAAAGGGAAGTTTCAAGACACCTATTCCCATCTTTTGACTAACTCTCTTTGACCTAAAAGGGAACTGGCAATTAAGTGGGGCTTTTGTTGTTTCACTCTTCATGTTGCCTTGGACAGCTTTCCCATCTTACATAAAGAAAAAAAATGGTATGGATGTATGATTAGTTCAGTCTGCACAGTCACAGACACCACCCCAATTTCAACATGCTTTCACTGTTGTGCCCACTACGTATAATGAGAAGAGGGCACTGCTTCATCTTCTAGGTTCCATACACAAAATGTCAGTGATTACCATAGTCACAAGAATGCTGATGCTAGTGAAAGGTGATTTTATACTTAACTGGTACTAAATATTCCTCATTCTTCCACTGATGAAATAGATAATCACATGACAACACATAAGACATCTAATTTCAAACAATACTACTACAATGGCTGAACAAATCATTACCAGTACCAGGATATCTCTACAAAGCTGTTGTATTCATGGAATGTGTTAATCAGTGCATCATAAGAACAACATAACTGACAAGAGAAACTCAGCATGGCCACTGCTTGTGTGCCTTCCCCCTTATCACTGTCACCACAACCAAAATGAACTGAGAGAGAGAGAGAGAGAGAGAGAGAGAGAGAGAGAGAGAGAGAGAGAGAGAGAGAGAGAGAGAGAGAGAGAGAGAGAGAGAGAGAGAGAGAGAGAGAGAGCAAGGGTGGACATAGTGTTAATTCCAAGTCAGTACTTTCAAGGAATTGGCTAACTGAATGTTTCTCCGTGATGCAACAAGTTCATATTCAAAAGTGTTATTCTTTAAATTTACAAATGAACTCTTTTTAATAACTGGTTACTTATGAGACAAATTATTTTTCAGATATATATAAAATTTACGAGTAAGTGTGTTCAGAATAACAACTTCACCCACATGAATCTTTTCCCGGATCTCTTCATTGAGCTTCTTCAAGTCTTTCAGAGCCTTGTGGAGAACTTGCAGGGCTGGAGTGTTCTGGGTCTGTACTCTCACGTGGATCTTCCTTTCCATGGGGTGAGGGACTGTGTAGCCGCAAAACTCCACATCAGGACTGCAATGAAACAACAATGACAAACGGCTCCCCTCGTTCATCTATCTGTGTACTGGGCTGGGATGCCACACAAGACAATACAGTGTTACCTAATTATTCACTTCTCATATGATTTTCCTATTTTTCTTTATGTCTCAACATAAAAATCCTCGTGCAAGAACTGTTGGAAGACTGGTATAAGAAAACTTTGACGAAAATCTTGGGTAACAACCATTTTAAAACTCAAAGCAGTAACCAATACCCTAAAATTACAACTACCGTTATTGCAAGTTTATATGAGACTTTCAATACAAACTTAATTGCTTTTGTCTAAAATTCACCAAAAACAAATGCAAGACACACACACAGACTTATACAAACACTACCATAAGTTCTCACACAATACTACACATTTGAAGAGAGCATACACATATCAAAAGAGAAATGAAAATGAGCTTAACTTGGACCATGTACTCCTTCATACAACCTTATTCCCACTGTGTAGTAGGGTCAGCTGCTTGAGTTAACTTTTTCCATCTGTTCCTATTCATTGCATCATTTTCTTGGAGTCCAAGCTTATTCATATCACGCTTCAGTATGTCTTTCCATCTTATTTTCTGTCTACCAACACTCCTCCCCATCACTATTATCAGCATTGCCTTCTTTACCGGTTCCTCCTCATCTCTCCTCTTCACATGTCCAAAATATCTCAATCTTGTATTCTCCTTCATGTTATACACTCCACACATTCTTCATTCTTTGACCGTGTATAGTACAAAGTAAATACAAGGCAGTATGTGTTGTTTATAGATGACCTCTCTCACTCACTCCTGCATGATGATGTGCTTGAGTGCATTGCCAAGTGTGTGGTCCTCATCGTTGATCACAAAGGTTCGGTTGTAATCATCCTGGCTTGGCCCCGTCACCTGCAAGTCATGAAAGTAATTAAAGCACAGTACACAGGTTTTTATTTATGTGTTTATATATTTCTCCCTCCTATGACTTGAGTTCATCTGGTAGGAAGGTTTCAAGGATAATTGGTGCCTTTCTCTGGTAATCTCTGGAACTCTCTACCTGTTTCTGTACTATACTTAACTTCCTATGACTTGGTTTCTTTTAAGAGAGAGACTTCAAGACATTTATACCTTTTTTTTGCTTAATTCTCTTGGACCTGCAAGGAAATGGGCAACAAAGTAGGTCTTTTTTCTTTTTTACTCTATGTTACACTTGGCCAGTTCCAACATAGGTACAGATGTAAAGAAGAGGTGTCATATGCTTGTTAATGTCGCCGCACAGCTGTACACATCTCCATTGTCCTGAGAATCTCTTATCCACACCAGTAGAAATATCAGTGCAATTTGGGGCATTTCGTTATAATTAATTAGGTTAGTGTCCTGGCGGAACAACATCTGGGGGAGATGCACTGCCCCTGCTAGAATAGGTTAGGTTAGCTTTATGTTAGGGCCAAGCTAGTGTCCTAATGAGAAGAGTTCCAGGGTAGGAGGGGGCACAGTCTTGTTGGCTATGATGGGTTAAGGTTAAAATAAGGCAGTAACATCATGTGAGCTCACCCCATATTTCACTCACTTCTTGTATCTCACCCTAAACTCACATCCCTACAAGCTTGTTTGGGGAATGGGAGAGGGGGGAAGTTGACATAATAATTACCAAATCACTGAACACACAAGAGGAAAGCGTTTCAGCACATGGGCCTGTTTAGGAAGTTACTACACATAAAAAAACTGAACATGTGATTATGATGGGACGATGATGAACTTCACCTCCAGCCAAATTCTGCCCTTAGACTTAAACTTAATCCAAATACTGATTTACCCATTCCAGTTTGTTCTTCTCTTTGTTCTCGTTGGCATTCTGAAGGCGAAACCCGTCTGGCCCCACAGGCATGGTGGTGGTGGTGGTGGCGGTGGTGATAGACTGTGGTGTTTACATGTTCCTGTCTCGTGCAAAGGACAGTACTGAGGTATCGTTGTGATGATGTACTGCAATGTTAGGTTATAATGAACATCACAACAATCAGTGCTATTTTGTTTGATATACTGTTAATGAAGAATAACAATGGATATGAAGAAATATTGACCCAGAGAGAGAGAGAGAGAGAGAGAGAGAGAGAGAGAGAGAGAGATGAGAACTGTTGCCGTCTATCACATCAGTCATCCTTCTCCATGTTTCCCTAGCTCTTTGTATGATGGGATAAGTATGTCTGAGCGCTGCATAATCCCTCCACTAAAGAGTACAACAGTTTTTCCGAAGGGAGACAAGAGAGAGTAGTCTGTCAGAGTTACTGTCGTTTTCTGTGGAGTCTTTCGCCTTCATACATAATACGGGCGGTGTTAAACCTTACGCCTTCCGCAATGTGCTACTGAAAATGCCCTTATTCAAAGCCACGAAAATACATTACGCATATCAGAAGTATTTAATAAAGAGAAGGAACACTGGCTAGTCTTTTTGGAACGGGAGATTTTACAGACTTGGCTTGAAACTAATACAAACAACACAGTAATTAGATTTGATTGAAAGGAGGAAGGGGGGAAGGGTTACCGGAGATGGCCCTTTCCTACGTACACAAAGGGTCCTCTGAGAAATAAGGCACTGTGACGGACAACACGAGTAATCATGACTCTCTCTCTCTCTCTCTCTCTCTCTCTCTCTCTCTCTCTCTCTCTCTCTCTCTCTCTCTCTCTCTCTCTCTCTTCTCCAAAATCCTGAGGTCACTGGTACTATGGGTGAAGGAAGCAAGCAGGGAGGCCCCCCACTAATTTCACGGCCGGGCGACTGTGAGAGAGAGAGAGAGAGAGAGAGAGAGAGAGAGAGAGAGAGAGAGAGAGAGAGAGAGAGAGAGAGAGAGAGAGAGAACACATGTGCGACTACTTATAAACACCTTGAAGATTTAATTGCATCACACACGCACATCCCCTCCCCTCCCCCCACACACATATACAAACACACACACACACACACACACACACACACACACATACGATACAAGATTAATATAACCTCTCTTACCATTTCTAGAGTGAGAGATTATGCGATCTGGCAGAGGTATTGAAGTGGCACCAGAGATATGACAAAGCTAACCCACTGGAAGCTATGAAGGCTTATTTGAAGGAAAGCAAAAGTAACGGGATGAGTTTGACAAATATGCATTTCAAAAAGAGATAGGAAGAGAGAGTGGCTTATAAATAGAATGGCAGAGGATATATCAAGTGACGTCAGCAAAGTTCTCAGGATCAGTAACCGAGATGGAAAGAAATAATGAACTCAACTTTGATATTTAAGACGAGAGATAGGACGGAATTAGTTGATAGCTACAGAGATACAGATGGGTAAGGAAAATAGACTCTATGATAACCTTGTTTGTGTCAAATTAACTTGAATCCCTTCAGTACTGGGACACATTTTTTGCCACGAGTTTTGGGTGTGATTAGACGATTTTATTGACATTAGTTAGGGTCAAGAGTAAGCCTAAAGATTTTCTACACTAACCTTTACGTTCTTGTACTCTAAAAAGACTCCAAATACATACGGGATTTTAAGTTGCATCGCGATGTTTATAGTTGGCGAGCGTAGTCCTGTCGGAGCTCTTGTCTACCTGCCAGGTGTGTCGGTAACCCCTTCCTTCTAATTCTAGCAACCACCACCACCACCACCACCGCCATTCCCGCCACCACCGCCGCCGCCGCACCTTTGCACAGATTTAAGTTTTTCCATGTAAGTGATGAGTATTGAAGTAACACACACACACACACACACACACACACACACACACACCAATTAGATGTTTACTGAAGACCACATAAAGAAACATATGCAAAGTTTATCGTTGCACTGCACGATAAATAGGAAATAAATAAGACGGTAAATAGAAAAGAAAAGATGAAAAAAAGAAAGTGAACTCAAATCTTGACAATTCTAATAGACAACATACTTAATTTGCATGTAAACGTATGGATAGACAACGCTAACTCCCTATCCTATTTCTATATTTCCATCTTCCTATGACTTGACTTTATTTATCCCCTTTCAGTATTGGGACGCGTATTCATATTTATTCTGCTTATTATTTGTCAATTTCATACAGCTTCAGAATTTCAGGGATTAAAATAGTACAGAATCTGGCCAATAATTTTCTGACCTCCATAAATCCCTCATAATGTCAATGAAATCATCTAATCACACTCAAAACTCAAAGTAAAAATGTCCTAACTCTCTCGGATCTGCAAGAGAACTGGCTACCAAGTTGTTGTTTTTTATCGTTTTATGTTGTCCTTGGCCAGATTCTTCCTCTTATAAATGTATGTAAACGTGTATGAGTTTCTCTCTGGTTATCGCTAACATTATGAACAACTACGCATTAAAACACACACAAAAATATACATTCTCTCTCTTAAAAAATAAAAAAAAAACTCCCACATTTTTATGGAGGTTATTATTATTGAGCTTATCTTCAATCTCTCTCAGTAACATCACGAGCAACTACGTATTAAAAATCTAATATAAACATATACATTTTCTTTTTAAACGCTCTTTCTTTCTTTTTCTTTTTTTCCGAGAGAAGTTATTACTCTGTTCAACGTGTGTGTGTGTGTGTGTGTGTGTGTGTGTGGTGTGTGTGTGTGCTTTTCTTTCCCCGTTTTTCTTTTCGTTCAATGAAAATATGCAGGAGAAGACCAAACAAGGCAGGCGAGTTGCTCTCCTTGGTGCAGCTGGGCCACGAAAACCCCCTCGCAGGAATGAACAAGTCAACAAACACCAGAAAGATGTAACTGGGTGCCTCTTTCTCCTCTTCATCCTCCTCCTCCAACTCTTAATTTTCCTTCTGACTCTCTGCTTGATTCTTGCTTTTAAATTTTAACTTGATGATGTCTCCTCTTATCATTCCTCATCATCCTCTTCTAACTCTCATTTTTCCTTATTTTCTTCTCTATGCTTGCTCTTTAACTTCCTTCCTTTTTAATATCTTCTTAGGTATTTGCTTTTAAATCGTTTTTATTCCTGTCTCTCAAGCCATTTACTCATTCAGACTGAGACTAGTGCAGGAACATGTAACTTAAACAGACTCATCTCCTTCACTACTGGTCACTCTTCGCTGCCACGTTCAATCACCCGCTGGGCAAATGTTCCTGAGTCAATAAATGATGAGATGTTCAAACAAGACCAAACAGTGTGGGCTCTCATACCCGCCCCGCTGTCCGCCGCCGCTCACTTCGGCCTTCTGTCTGTCTCTCACCCACGCCCTTCTCTCTCTCTCTCTCTCTCTCTCTCTCTCTCTCTCTCTCTCTCTCTCTCTCTCTCTCTCTCTCTCTTACATTCCATCAATTATTAATCTATCTCTAGTTGTTAGAATTATGAGCAAAATTAACGAGGCGAGTTGTCATCATTCTTTTTTAAACATCTTTTTGACAAGTAATGATAAGTAGGAACAAACTGTGACGTCATCATGAGGTGTTTGATTACTTCAGTCTACGTTAACTAGTGATAAGAGGGGGGAGAGGCAGTAGAAGCCCCACCACTCAAGTAACTGATGTCTCTAGGCAGCAGCAGCAGCAGCCGGCACAAAAGGGCATTGAGTCCCAGTAGTGTGTGGTGTGTGTGCTCTGTTCAGTGTATGAGGCGACTGGGTAATGCGTGCTCGGGGCTGTGCTGAGGAAGGAACGGCAGCCCAGGTAGAATGTGAAGATCCTGTCACATGCATGGTCGCCACCGCCACCACCACGACTACTCAGAGCTTCTAAACTTTCCTACACACCTCTACTCGTAAAAATATTCTATAAAACACTTCCGCGCCACACCTCCACTACTTTCAAGAACGTCTAGTTAAAGTGACACTGGTTTTTAAGGGTGTTTTTACGGCTCTAGTGACAGATTAACAAGATTTCTACATTATTCACCGGATAGATACTCCTGAGAACCCAGTTGCTCATCTCTGTGGCCTTGCAAAATTGTTTCGGAGAGAGAGAGAGAGAGAGAGAGAGAGAGAGAGAGAGAGAGAGAGAGAGAGAGAGAGAGAGAGAGAGAGCAAAGCGTTCCTGAATACAGCACTAATACACATGATCTCACTTCCTTCGCTGACCCGCACTTCCCACTCATGACCCCTCCAGGCCTTAAGAAGCGGCCCACACTGTCTGTCTGTCTGTCTGTCTTGCTGGCCCACTGCACGCTCCTGCCCCCATCGCTGGTTGCCATTGCGCATCAACACAAAGGAACATGAACGAAGAACAACCACCAGCTGACGTGTAGGTTGCTGAGAAGTCTGTAATAACTATTTGAACGAGACCTAAGCTAACCTCACACAAACTACAATATCTTCATACGAGGTAATATAACAAGGCTAACTTACTTTGTTTCTTACGCTACACAATCTAATCTGGAATAAGAAAGTAATCAGGGGGTTTGGCAGGCTGGTCACGCTGGTCACTCAACACCGTGGCTTGAGGTAACCGAGGACGAGTGTGTGGCATCAAGATAAGGCCCACATTCTGAAACACTTCCTCACTGCACCTCCAATACTTCCAAAACCCTCTAGAACTTGAAGCCATAAGTGGGTTTTAAGTTTTCTTTTGGTTCTAATGAGAGAGGAACAATGTTTCTACAAGATCAACAGGAGAAAACACTCGTGGTAACCCAGCTCTGGGTCTCTCTGGGTCTTGGAAAAAAGGCGTAGTGTGTGTGTGAGAGACAGAGAGAGAGGGCAAAGCGTTACTGATTGACTTACAATAACTTACTTTTAAGGATGTTTTTAAAGCAAATTAATAAGAATCTTGCATATTCAACAGGAAAAATACTCTTGAAAATGATAATTTCCGTGTTCTTGGAAAACAGTTGTGGTGAGAGAGCAAAGCCATCTTATAATAATTTTTAAGGTTGTTTTCATGATTCTAGTAAGAAATTAACAAGAATCCTTCATAATCAACTGGGAAAGCCTATTTGATCATCTCCGTGGTTTTGGGAGACAGTCGTGGTGAGAGAGCAAAGCGTTTCTGGACACGGGTCAAAGATCTACACGTCGGCGGTCACTCAACACCGCGGGCTGAGGTAACCGAGGCTGTGCGGGTGGAATCGAGATAGGAAGGTCGGTAGAACAGGACACCGTGCAAGACGAAGGCCTCTCTGCCTCCCTCCCTCCCACTCTTTCCCGGACAAAACGGTGCCGCCCCGCCCTTCACGTGCTCCCTGGCTGACTCATCACCTGAAGACTCATGTAACAGCGTGATCCCGCCCACCTCTCCACTCCTCTGCCTTCGGGACGTGAGCCTCTCCACATAACCTCACTTACGTCCTACAGAAGGTGTCTATGATTTTTTTTTACCGTATTCTGAAATGTTCGTGGCGGCAGAGTGATGACTTTCAAGACTCTAGTTGAAGTGACGCGGGTTTCTATAATCGTGGTTTAATGGTTGTTGGTGATAATATTTCTATCTACACGGACACAGGGTATATATACTCACCAAAGTTCTTTCATGGTGTAAAGGTGCGATTCTGAAACACTCCTGGCTGCACCTTAACTCCTTCACCACTGGGACGCGTTTTTCATATCTATTCTGCTTATTATTTTTGTCGATTTTCTACAGCTTCAGAAACCTCTCAAAACGAATTTCTAGTCTCAAAAATCTATCTATACTGTAAAAAATTGGTGTTGTACTCATCACCAGTAAATTTGAAGCTGCTGATGAGATAATAGCTAAAATACAACGCAAATTTCGGGAGGTTAAGATGTATTTTAAGGCAAGATTTTCACCTTACAAAAGTGTCGTACTCAATAACCTCTGTTAATACGGACCCAGAGAGACTTTCTGTGTTTCGAGTCTCGTTCTGGATCCAAAATGTTCTCGTATATCTTACATTCCTTGGTATTTTAGTCTCTCTCTTTCTCTCTAATTAGATACATCAGATAGATAGATAGGTAAACAGATAGATAGATAGATAGATAGATAGATAGAGAGAGAGAGAGAGAGAGAGAGAGAGAGAGAGAGAGAGAGAGAGAGAGAGAGAGAGAGAGAGAGAGAGAGAGAGAGAGAGAGAGAGAGAGAGAGAGTGAGTACGCAGGTGTTATGGTAATCAACGGCTACACTACCTGCCTAATGAATTTCCCGTGCACAGGTGTGTTCAGATTGCGCCACTGCAGTCTTCTTTTTATTCAAATTGTTTTCTTTTCTTCTCTTTAATCCAAATTGACTTAAATGTGATAAAAGAAGAAAGAAGCGTAATTTTTATTCACCACGAGCTATGGGTGTGATTAGACGTTTTTTATTGATATTAGTAACGGTCTATGGAGTTCAGAGAATTAATGGCCATAGTCTGTACTATTTCAATCCCCACATGCGTTTCTGAAGCTGCATAAAATCACCAAATTACCAACTGATAAGGAGAATAAATCTAAAAACGCGTCCCAGTACTGAAGGGGTTAAAGCGTCATCTGGTGGGTCGTTCCCGGAGACTTCCACACACACACTGCACGCCTCACTCCCTCGCAGCGTCCTTCAACCATCCAGGGCAGCAACACGAGGCGCCTCTGTTGGAATAGATAAAAGTCATTAACCCTTTCACTGCTATTTGCTCCATCTTTCCTTAATGAAATAATATATACATAGAGTAAAATAGTATATACACAGATCTTTATTGTCATTTTGCAACATAGCATTCACTTTGGCTGGGATTGCCATGTTGAAAATAACTAATGAAAAGGATGAGAAAAGGAAAATTAAACAGGTATATATCACAACGTATGCATTACAAATAGATAGGTGTGTTTCGTAGAGGTACTGCCATGCATCTGTAGACCTGATGGTGTTTTGCGTCAACCTTTGTGTTCTTGTGTTCTTGTGTTCTCCTCATCTTATCAGCAACACTCATGGATACTTTTCCCAGTAATGATGTAGAATCCTCGTCAAACTGTCACAGGAAACAAGAAATATGTCTTCAAAAATTGTAAATAACTTCCATTTCATTTTCTTTCACAACACACAAGGTCTTTCTGTTATTCATACAAGGTAATACTGCAACTCACACTCCTTTCAACCATCGCCTTCCCTCAACACCCCAATTGTTCTCACTTCAATACAAAAATAAGAAGTCAACCCTTGCCTTACACTGAAATTATAACTGAAATAAATACACAATGGATCACTACTATTTATTTGTTTTATTTTTCATTTATTATTATTATTTTTTTTTTCTTTTTTTTTGGGGGGAGGTTTTTCATTACTTATACCAGTTGATACTAGAGTTCACACACCTCTCGACCCTCGCCTTCCCTCATCCACGATAAGAACTTAATCCCCGTCTTATAGTGGCTCCGTAAAGTCGCCTCAATGCACACACACACACACGCACACACACACACACACACACACACACACACACACACACACACACACACACACACACACACACACACACACACACACAAACCGCAGGAAAAGAAGCACAGATGAGACTAGGCCAGCGACCCCTTGATCGGGATTAGTGCCTCTGGGTGTCGGGAAGCGGCTCACGTGCAATTTTACACCTGTCCTCTCTCTGGCAGAATCGAGGTCGTACAGCCGCTGCTTCGCTAATGCAGGGCCGGGGCGGTTGCAGGGGGGGCGGTTGCAGGGGGGCGGTTGCAGGGGGGGCGGTTGCAGGGGGGCGGCGAGGGTAGGGAATGGGGAGGGAAAGAAACGGAATACGAAGAAAACCAGGACCTAAATACTTCCGGTGGTGGACTTCCTTGCAGTGAGGCGTGAAGGCTGTCCGCTGCCACCACCGTCACCGCCGCCGCCACAGCCACCGTCACCGCCGCCGTCGCTATACAGTTTCTGCGCAGCTCCTCCACTATGTTAAAGAGGCTCTGAAGTGACACGGGTTATCAAGGACGTGTTTTATGGTTGTAGTTATAGGTTATTAAAGTTTCTGCATTATTAACAGGATACGTACTCATCTGTGTGGCCTTGAAAGAATCGTGGTGAGGGAAAGAGCAGAGTTTTAGAATATGGGGTTTTGTAATTAGTGATACAAGTTTTAGAGGGTTTTTATAGTTGTAGTGAAGGATTGACAAGATTTCTATATCATTACTACGAAAAACATTCCTGAGAACCTGGCTAGTCAATTTTGTGCTCTTGAGAAACAGTCGAGGAGAGAGAGAGAGAGAGAGAGAGAGAGAGAGAGAGAGAGAGAGAGAGAGAGAGAGAAAGAGAGAGCAAAACGTTTCAGAATATTCAACAGTAGTCACGTGGCCAGGGGAGATAACACGGACGTCACCACAAAGGGGGATTTACAGAGTTCATAACACACACACAAGAAAAAAATGATAACAAGGGGCCAATGTCCCTTAATCAGTAATTGTAACCGATGGAGAGACACGCACAGTTCATAATTCAACTTACTTAACTCATTGTAACGCTGGTAAGATGCATTGAATATTACGTATAGGTAGAGCTTTCAGCCTGACTCCTCAAAGAACAAGATCAATGAACCTTGATGGATGAGAGAGGCGAAGCGCAGTAATAATGCTAGTGTTGTGTGGTTGCACGTCTGCCCGCGTGCTTCACCTTACTACCTCATATTTATGTTCTTACTTTCGTCTTCTCACTGCCTACTTTCAGCTTAGCAACTACCAGTAATAGCTTTATAAAGACTAGTATTGCGGTTCTGCTATCATGTCAGCATAACTATTATATATGCTTGAAAAAGAAGAAGAAAACCGCGGTATTTGCTCAGATGTCTCCCATGTTACTGTGTGTTTTCATCAGCCCCCCGCCATTTTCCGTGAGATGCTGGCGAGCGTCATGTTGCGCTCCTGCACCAAGGCCCTTCTCGTGAATCACTACTGCGCCGCACCTCCAATACATTCACAGAGTTACAATGGTGCTTCTACAGTTCTAATGACAGATTAAGGCGATTTCTGCATTATCAACAAGAAAAAGCACTCTATGGTCTTGGAAAATAGTCTTGGTAAGAGAAAGGCGAGTCTTAAAACACGCGTTTCTATCGTTTTTATTTATTCTTTTATTTTTTTGATAGGTGACCGAGATTTCTGCATTGTTAGTAGGAGTATTTCTAAGAAGCCTGGTATTCCTGTTTGAGGCCTTTTAAAAACAGATGTTGTGAGAAAGAGAACGAGAGAGCGCGAGGGAGTAGAGTTTCAGTATACGGGCCAGAATTGATCGCTGACGGAGTGACGAGTGCGGCCCGCGACGAATCACTTCCTTAGCAGCATACCGTTAAGCGCCTCTTCCTCACCACTCCGAAATGTCACCGCCCTCGCTTCAGCCGCCAATAGAGCCAGCCGTGTTCTTGCTGCCACGCATACTCTGGTTACCGTACCCGCCAGCTTACCCACGCCCAACCCACCGCGCCCGTGGCACACCAGACACGCGCCCAACACCTTGAGTGGAGAGCACACACACACAACGGGCCGGTGTGGTGTTTCTTCCGGGAGAAAATTCGGGGTTGAGCGAAACTTAGCGGGACGCGCGGAGTTATCGCTCGCAAACTATGTCGGTCGTTGACTGACACACACTTGCTGGGGGTGGGGGCGGCGGGGCGCTAAGGCGGGAACTCTCGCCCCTTGACCCGCGACTCCCAGCCGTGCCACCACCTGTTCCCAAGGCCCTGGCGAGTGGAGGCGCCGGCCATGCAGTGCCACACGGTTTGGGACACTCAGGTCACGTTGCGCCTTACTCAAACACCTGCCCGTCACTGTCCCTTGCCATCCGTGTCTCTGCATGTCTGTCTGTCTATCCCAGCGTCGCCACCGCCATCGCTGCCCGGTTATTATACAAGCGTCTCCCTCCGCCATGAGGCCCCTAAGGACGTTGGTCTCTCTCTCTCTCTCTCTCTCTCTCTCTCTCTCTCTCTTCACGCGCTGTTCCGCAGAAATAATGCAGCGGTGCCGCGACGGTATGTCCGTGCGATTAGAGAGAGAGAGAGAGAGAGAGAGAGAGAGAGAGAGAGAGAGAGAGAGAGAGAGAGAGAGAGAGAGAGAGTGTCACTTTTTGGGCTTACTTGACCTAGGAAATGACACTGCCATGGTTCCTTGACCCACCACCACAAGCACCACCATCACCACAGCCGCCATCACCACTACCATCACCGCTAGCATCTCTCCCACATCACCACCACCACCAACACCACCACCACCACCACACAGCATCTTATCGTATCACACACACACCACGCGACCTTCACCACCACCACCACCACCACCACTATTAGTACTACGTTGTGTACCATCACAAACGTAGTCTCAATAAGTTACTAACATATCATTACTACTACTACTACTACTACTACTACTACTACTACTACTACTACTACTACTACTGTAACTATATGTACTGTTGCTTCTCTATTACTCATCCAAACAACCCTTCCTCCTTCTCCTCCTCCAACATAAGCACCCCTCCTTCCCTACCGCAGCTCTACCCCCCTCGCCACCTCACCCATTAGCCCCCCCCCTCCTTCAGATCATCCACCTCGGCCCTTCCCCTCGTCGGCTTCGCTGCTCAGAAGAAATTTCACTTGGAATCTTTCTCTCCCTTGATGAGTTTGTATCAAAAGGTATTAATTTTTCACCTCTGTTTCTCTCTCCCACTTTCTGTCGTGATAATATTGTGACCTCTCTCTCTCTCTCTCTCTCTCTCTCTCTCTCTCTCTCTCTCTCTCTCTCTCTCTCTCTCTCTCTCGTCTGAATCCGATTGGAAAAGGTTTTTTTTTTCGATCTCTTTCTCTGTGCCCTTAAGAACTATTGATAAACTGCGCTTTTTTTTAGTCCTATCATAGGCCGCGGTGCTGAGCTAAGTGTTGTCTCCACAGTGCATTCCAGAAGCCCTCAAGGGATCGTTAGTCAATACCGACAGGTGAACCAAAGTTGCAGATCATGGGCAGGGAGAAAAAAAAAAAATAACAGACTGGTATGATTAAATATGTATGAAAAAAGTCCGATTCTTTGTCACTAGAAGAACAAGACTGAATGACTTTCCTTTTTCCGATCTATTCATATTTTTTGTGTTTTTTATATATTTTTTTACGCACGTTCTATCTGAGGGAACTGAGAGACTAAGACAATGAAATATGTTGTTGATTTGACGAGAAAAAAAATAAAAATGTAGAGCATTTTGCATCTAAAGAGAAAAATCCATTTTCTTTTATTTCTATGTATTCTAAAATATAAAACTTTCCTTGCGAGAACATTAAAAGTTCTTGCTAATAATACGCAGTGGTAAGAAATCAAAGAGTAATTACTATAATAGAAACATCTGGGGGCAGCGAGAAAAAAATCTGGAAAAGAAAGAAAAGATCATAAAAATAAGAAATGATACAAAAATGTTATAGAATTTTTAAAAAAGACGATAAAACCTAAGAAATCATGTAATGCTTGTTGAAGAATAGAAAAAATACCACAACTCAAACAAGCGTCATGTATTAGAGGCAAAAATTAAGAGAAAGTTCAAAATAATAACAAAATATATATATACAAGAATAACCATTACTAATCAAGATAATTATGACCATTTTCATAAGAAAACCATCATCTACATGAGTAGGTGATGAAAAATTATACTATAATTTTGGGGTTTGTTCACATAAACAATCAAAACTTATGACAAAAAAAAAAACGCTGATATAAAATTAAAGTTTATCTGAACCACACACAAAAAGTGACCAAACTGAAAGAAAAGTGAAAATCTGAAGAAACCATGATGGACACAAAAGATAACCTTCAAGAAGTTTCGAAAAGATGGGCTTCCTACCTTATCTTTTCATGCACATCTTCATTTTTCATTAGGTTCGTTTCAAGAAAGAAGAGAGCTTAAGAAATACTCACTAAGGTTAAGATTATTATTCACATGAAGTATTATTTTTCGTTGAAGGAACGATTTAAACTTTGTATTTCTACGACTCTAAAACGGGAGGAGAGAAAAATCGCTGGTCTCACACGAAAGCAGTTTTTTTTTTTTTTTTAATATTCATAGAGACATTCTATGATATAGGTCACACACACACACACACACACACACACACACACACACACACACACACACACACACACTTTTTTTTTCTCACCCCGAGTGTACAGCGGCAAACAACTCCACTTCCTTGTCCCTTTACAGCTTATTTATGTGGACGCTGTGCTGCTGGTGGTGGTTGTGGTAGTTAAGGTGATGGTGGTTGTGGTAGTGGTAGTGATGGCGGTGGTGGTGGTGATGGTGGTTGTAATGGCGGTGGTGGTGGTGATAGTGGTTGTGATAGCGGTGATGGTGGTGGAAAAAAAAGGAAGATTTGTTTGGGTTTTAAAAATTTGAAGTAAAGAAAAGAAAGATTTGTTTGAATATAAAGAAATTGAAGGAAAGAAAATAGGAAATAAGAAAGAGTTATGTAAAATAGAG
>CM035204.1:9726992-9789179 GCA_020233015.1 Callinectes sapidus
AGCGAAAAATGGAACACTACAATTCAGGTGTGTGTGTGTGTGTGTGTGTGTGTGTCCCTTTCATGAAACTAAAGACTTGTCCTAGATTTTCAACGGGGTCAAAGCTATGTAGCAGTTGTTAAGTAATAGCTAGTATTGACTTGAACACACACACACACACACACACTGTTGTTGAAAACTTTCCCAGCTGAAGATAACAACCTAACAATACAAAGCCTTCATGTGACAGTCCTTCATTTATCATGAGGTGTCTGTTTTGTTTACTTTCTCCGCCTCGGCAAACGAGTAAACAACCAAACAAACCACAGTAGTGTTTTTAAAGGCCAATGCCGTTCAATAGTAATAAAAGTACTAATAACTGTTTGTGAAGACGGTACCTCGAGACTTCAGCTCACCTTGTGGGCAGCAGAAGCCACTGACTGTAGAAATGTCACCTGTAGACTCCGCCGAAGGAAATTTTCAGTGAACGAGAGTCAAAACAAACACAAGCACAACGCGCGCAGCCTCCCCCACACACAGCCAACGATACACTGGAGTCAGCTGACTGCTGAACTGGGAGCTGATACCGAGTCGGGGAGTCCACGACCGACTCCCGCATCGTGGCCAAAATAGCAGCTTCTCCATGTGGCATCATCACACATCAGCTGCCCCTGTAATAATACGTCACTTGTTATAGCCGCTGTGTGTCCATCATGAGGCTTATGTATGTAGGCCTCTTAGCAAGGATCAAGCCAAGTAATTCACCTGTTTTTCCTCACTTGCCACGCGGCCTTTACCTGATTGATAAGAATCGCTGTTAATGTGGGATGAACCTTATGATTCTGCAAGTGGTTTAATTATTGGTGTGTGAGTAACATTCACAGGTGTTAGACAAGTTACTTCCTCTGATTTCAATGCGCACCCTGCCTCGTGCATATACTAGACCTTGTTTTTTGCACACAAGTTAAGGTAGTAACTTCAACGAATAATCATTAGACCTACCACAATACATGATGCTGAACACTGACCGGACATTACATCAGAGAGAGAGAGAGAGAGAGAGAGAGAGAGAGAGAGAGAGAGAGAGAGAGAGAGAGAGAGAGAGAGAATTAGACCTCGCCAAAGGATATACTTGCGATTCTAGTGACATAATAAGGAGTGAGTGATTCGAAGTAGGCGCCGCAATAGCCAGGATCATATGGCTCCGATAGAATAAGTATGCCTCTACTTAATTAACAGGAGAAACAATATTGGAAACTCGGCTAATAATTTTTTGTGGCCTTTGAACAGTGTCTCTGGCTACCATTGTAGTTTATAAAGGCATTACTGGTGGATGAGGTGGCCCCCAAATCTAGTTCATATAAAATGCCATGATTGAACAAACCCAAAATGAAATGCAAAATATTTTCATGTAATCAAACTCCACTTAACTCCATTCCCCTCTGACAGGCACCGTAGCATAATGAACCTTCCTCCCAACCCTGACCAAGAAATGACAGCGCAAGTCTTGAAGTCTATTTATACTGCAACCCTACACCACTCACATGGCGCTAGATTGACTTGGCTGATCTCTGTTTGACATGGCACCAACCACTGATATACACACAGCCTCCCAATGTCCCCAGCAAGCAAACACCCTCTTCTCACCATCACCACCATCACTAACTAGACCAAAGACAGTGACAAGGAAGCAGACAGCCTTGTCCTCCATAAAGAAAGGCCCCTAAAGTCTCACATCTCTTTTTGCAGTTACCATTACTCATAAGCCCTTTAAATTCAAGCCTGCCTCCTAGAGAAATCCATCAGGTCTCTAGTTTCTTGTTCCTTTCCCTGTGCTGTCTTACATGTGTCTCCTTCTCATCCATAGTAAATTCAACTCAAAAACTACATTGTGGAAGTAATGAGGTGATGAATGAACCAACTTATCTTCAGTATAAAAATCACACTGTGGTATCTTTATTAGCATCTCATCACAACACCAGGGACACAGAACTAGGTAAGTGCACTGAACCTTGTTGAAAATAGCACGCTTCACTGTATATTGATCTATTCAGATACATAAAAACATTACAAAATTTCTATACAAATACAACAGTAGAACCATAATGCATACTAGCAAGTTAAAAGATATCAGTCTGTATTGGCAAAATAAAAATCTTCAATGTTCTCAAGATTAATCCAGATAATAACAATAATAATAATAATAATAATAATAATAATAATAATAATAATAATAATAATAATAATAATAATGATAGTAATAATAACAATAATAATAACTGTCATAAGAATGCTTAAGTGCAGAGAGAGAGAGAGAGAGAGAGAGAGAGAGAGAGAGAGAGAGAGAGAGAGAGAGAGAGCACAAAACAAGAGTTATTACAGTTAACCATCACCATCACCACCATCACCACCACCAGTACAGTAGTATCAGGGTGGCATGGACGAGGCTGAGAGAGGCAGGTGGACTGTACAATAACACGTAACACAGAGGCATGTCACTACAGCCGCCTCTTCCTCCGACTGTCCCCATCCTCATCTTCGGTTCCTGAGAAGAGAAAGAGGAAGTGAAGCATGGATTCCCCATCACAGCATGGCAAAAAGCAGGGAGGTGAGAAGCAGTGAGCACGGTCACTCCTAAAGCTATCAAAATGTGTTGGGTGAATGTGATACAAGGATGAGAGAGAGAGAGAGAGAGAGAGAGAGAGAGAGAGAGAGAGAGAGAGAGAGAGAGAGAGAGAGAGAGAGAGAGAGAGAGAGAGAGAGAGACAGACAGAGACAGACAGACAGACAGACAGATAGACAGACAGACAGACAGACAGACAGACAGACAGACAGACCAGAGAAAATGTGCAAAATTATAAAATACAGATGATAATAAATGTGGCCAAAAACTTAGTTAGAAATACAGAAGAGGTGGGATTATTGATAATACCTTGAAGATTAATAGCATTTCAACATTTAACACTGGATCACTGGAGCAGAAGCTTGAGTGAGGCTGGCCAAGAATGAGATCACCTAAACACACTTGGCAATACAGAGAACTATTGGAATACAAATTATGCCAAGAAGCTGCTACAAAACTCTTGTCTTGTGAGTTGTAAAATATCCTTCACCTGTGTGCCTCTTCAACTTACACAAGGATGGTGCTGGGGGTGCTGGGGCTGGTTTGAAATTGTATTATAAGGTGAGTGGAGAATGCAAGACTCAATAAAGCAGGACTGAGGCAAGGGAACTGTGGGTATCTCAGCTGGCAAGGTATAAATGGTGATGGTCCAGGAGAGTGTGTATCTCCACAAGTGTGTTTAACTCAGCTGGCAAGGTACAAATGGTGATGATCCAGGGAACTGTGTATATCTCCACTGCTAAGGTACAAGTGGTGCTGAACCGGGGAACAGTGTGTACTCTAAGCTGGCAAGGTACAAACAGGGACCAAGATTACCTTAAGAAATACTAACATTTACAGTTTTACCACAGAAATTAGTTCATCGAAGTTATGCTAATAATACTCTGAAAGACAATATGGTATTAAAAACATATTTAATCTTTATAACTGTCTTCTTCATTGATATTATCTATGACAAATGTGTATAGCAAACATGCTTCCATGCTAGCCACTATGCTTACATAATGAACCTACTGAATGTTGAAAAACAAAACAAAAAAAATACATTTGTGCAAATAAATGACAAAATAACTTTCCTGGTGACGATTAAAGCTATTGAGCAACACCATGAGCTATGCACTTACAATAATAACAATAATAATAAAATAAAGGAAACAAATATACAAGTAAAGATAAAGAAAAATATCACGTCTCAATGACCAAATAAAAAACAAAGTGAAATACATATCATCATCACAGCCTGAACACTGACCAGATGTCTGTCAACCTTCTCATGATGGCAGGAGGGAACACTCACGCACATCACCACTTCCTGCTGTGTCTACCTTCACCTTTTCAAACCATGGGGAGTGAAAGCCAAGGGTGGATAGATCAAAAGGATAGAGTGGAATGACAATAAAAATACAGTGATAACAAAAATTAAAAAGACATGATAAGGGTACAGTAGAAGTAATAAGATTAAAAAGCTAAAATAATAATCATAGTAATCATGATATTAAAGGAAAGGAAAGGGAGTCAAGATTATGTTCTGACAACCCGCAAGCACAAGCAGACTCTCACTCACTTTCCGATCATCCCTCTAGCGCACACTCGTCCTGTGTCCTCTGACCCGGGAACTCACGACCCTGCAAATGACGCATGTGAGGTCAAGTCAGGAGAATGTGTTAGTAGACTGACAGAAAGGGAGTAGGGAGGAAGAGGTGGGAAAAAAGAATGACAGTAGAATGAAAGCAAGCCAGGGAAGAGAAAGGAAAAGCAGCTAAAAGACAGAAAGAGGAGGATGAGAGGCCTCACAAATGTTCCTCTTCTCAAGTGGTTAGTGGCCCAGACCACCACCTCTTAGCGTTCTTCTAAATAGATCACCACATAATAGCATACAGTCATTTGCCATTACATTGTGACAATTCAACACTTACATGGATCCCCTAAAAAGATAAATCCTTCATCTTTCAATATATGGAAGTAATGGATGTAGAGATATTTAGAGGCAGTTAAAAAGGATTCTTAAGGTCATCAGAGGACAGATCCATTCTAGGCATACATGATCCTGGAAACCAAGACGACATAGGCAACCAAAGTCCTTTACAAGCAGTGACAGCCCACCACCACCACCACTACGACCACCACCACCACCACCACCACCATTACAATGCTGCAATGCATCAAGAGTCAAATTCCCTCCAGCAGAGCTAAAAGTTAGAGAATAGAACATTCATAAAAGTTATTCAACTTCCCTCAAGCAGAGCTAAAAGTTAAAGAATAGAACATTCAGAAAAGTTATGTCGACACTGACATTCAAACTGGCCTGAAAATGGAATTTCAGATTAAACAACTGTAAGAACTGTGTACTGTGATGGTAGCATTATTATACTGGTAAAACGTGTCAATTTTTAAAACTACTACACTATATTAATGTAAGGTTTTATATATAAATATTAGTGATACTTTACATAGTTAATGATGATCA
This sequence comes from Callinectes sapidus, assembly GCA_020233015.1. Taxonomy (NCBI): domain Eukaryota; kingdom Metazoa; phylum Arthropoda; class Malacostraca; order Decapoda; family Portunidae; genus Callinectes; species Callinectes sapidus. The sequence continues at coordinate 9,732,062 of CM035204.1, forward strand.
TGTCAGGTAAATGTCTGCAAAAAACACTGAATATTTGTAACAATTTTAATATACAAAAAAAAAAGACATATCATCTATCACTTATATTCACAAGTCCCTTGATTTACAAATGAGTTATGTTCTTAGAAAACCATTTGTAAATCAAAAAATCGTAAATAGAGCCATTTTCAACAATATATTTCAAGTGTATAAGCCAAGATATGTTCCTACAACCAAAAAATTATGTCTGCGTTATCATAAAGTATATATTTCCAACTGCCTCAGTTATCATTGTTCTCATCATAGCCATGGCAGCAGACGATGCAAAAGTGTTACCAGCGATGGTCAGCTTAAAAACTATGTAATTCTCGACACCTTTTCTGGATAAAACTGTTTGTGGGCAGCAACTGCATTTTGAATGGCATGTTTCAATTTTAATTTTCTTTCACAATTACAGTCATTGTCAAAATTTTCTGGATACTCTTTTCAAAGTCACAGAAAGTGTCAGCCACAGGTGAGATGCAGCAGCAGCTGAGTTGTGGTGTGTTGTCCTGTGCTCCCTCTCCCCCTCTACTGCTCATTGTTGTTTTATTACCAATACAGCAAACTATGTCTCTAAGATAACAGCTTTACCATCTTTTGAGGGGCTTGTCGGAACACTTAATTGACCTTGTACCACACTTGCCTAACATTTTGTACTGTCTTAACCACTAATAACCTTACAAAAATTACAATCATTGTGACAGTTGCTGCATGATACAAGTTTAGTCCAGCCAAAGCCAAAAAAAATACCATTTTGTTCATAACTCCAAATGTTCCATTCATAAATCGGTAATAAGGACCTAATTATTTCATTCGTAACTTTGAAAATTTGTAAATAGAGCATTCGTAAATCAAGGGACTGCTGTATGTATGTATTATGCATGTATGTATGTATATATATATATATATATATATATATATATATATATATATATATATATATATATATATATATATATATGAAAAACATATCTTTTCTATAATAGGTGTTCTCTCTCTCCTCACTGCTATGAATTATTCACCTCTCTCAGTCTATTCATTCTTTTATTCCACATGGAGACCTATAATCACTGAAATACCTCTCTTTCCTCAACTTTTGTGTGTTCCTTTGAACTGTCCCTGCCTCAAGCATTATCAATGTTTACAATAGCTGTGAAAATACAAGAACACTTCATGATACAGGTATTGTCTACTGTCATTGCAATGATTAACCCTCATGGTGAAAGAATAAGGGTGAAGGTACACTAAGTTTTGAGCAAGCAAGACTGTTGAAAGAAACAGCCCAGCAATTAGGAAGCTCACATAAGCAGCATCCACAGAAGCAATAATAGAAGACAACAGAAGATGCGTCACTAATGAAGATTGAAATTGGGGAGTTGGAGAATCAGCTTTGTATGACAATAAATATAATTGACTCTGATGGATCTGTGTGCGTGTGCGTGTGTGTGCGTGCATGTGTCTGTGTGTGTGTGTGTGTGCATGTGTGCACTTTGCTTCACCTATCTGACCCACTGAGATAAAAGCAGTGAACAATTAAATAGGTCATGAGCCTAACAGAGTTGATAATGAACCACCTCCATGTTTTCCTAAGCCATTTCACGACATCCTTGAGTTACGAGCACCAGAGAACAATCAACTCTCTCAAGGCTACTAATTGTTGTCATCATCATCATCATCACCATTAACCAATCCTGTATCCTGTATTAAGTAGGATTCAATTGGTCAGCTAGAACTTCTGAAAACCCAAGTATAACAGATATTACCTAACAACAAAGACAACACAGCTATTCACACATCCTACTTTCCTAGAAATTAATTTACAAAGTTTCATGTCTTCTTCATTCACTTCCCTCACATTCCACACAGCCATTCATGCAGCAGCAAGAGCCAGTCTGGCAAATATTCCATGTTTGAATGTCAAAGAGGAAGATCTAAAGCTTTGTATATTTCCTTTAGCTGTACAATTCTGATAACATTTGAGTAAACAAGACAGACTATCTTGAACTACTTTCAAAGCCACACTGATGATAAACTGGGTTCCCAAGGCTATTTCTTCTTTTAATAACATAAAAATCTTGTTAACCTGTCACTAGAACCTTAACACACTGCACCTTCAACTATTAACTTTTTCTAAGTACATAGTGAAACATGACAAAGAAGTGTTTCAAGATATGGCCCATATTCATAGAGCTCTAAATTCAAATTGCAAAAGAAAACATACTGAAATCCTTTCTCTAGTGTGATCATTTGACTTCCACATTCTACTCTATAAACTTTCCTATGATCCAAAATTTTATGAGAACTTAACATTTATTTCTCCTTCCCAAAGTAATGAATAGGGGGAAAAATATATCAACATAAGAAATAACATGAAGACTGAAAGACATCACCACTGAAGTGAACTTGTTTTCTTGTTACGATGAAATGGCCTTGAAGAAAATCCACACAGCAGCAACTTCTCCGTAGAGTAACTTGCATGTACACAAAAAAATACAGATCATAACTAAGCAAGATGTTGTTACCCACCAAAAGGCTTTGTGTTGAATGGAGAGCTGAAGGGGCTGGCAGTATTGCTCTGTTGCAACCCTCCCGGAGTGCTGGTGCTGCCAAAGTTTGTTGACGTGTTTCCAAAGAGAGGCTTCACCCCAAAGGTGGTGTTGCCAGCCCCTGCAAGACTTGTCCCAAGGCCAAAACCTGAGTTTCTAAAGCACGGCCCGATGGTGATGGTGTTGGAGCTACCACTTGTGGAAGAAAAAGGAAAGAGTTATTAGTGTGAGGCAAAGAGTATATTTTGATGATAAAAGAAAAAGGAACCATCAAAGGCACAAAAAATCTCATGGTTATCTTCAGTTTGCCTCTCATTTATTACATTTTCAAACCAGAATCAAAAGCATAAAAAAGTAAAGATAAGAAGTACCTGATGTACATCAGTTTTGCAGGAAAGGTAAGCACAAGTTTAGAGATCTTTGTTTATGTTTACAGTCCATTTTTGAGGCTAACTTATTAGTACAGCATTCTCCACACATGAAACAGAAAGTAGGATCCTTAACACTACAAGCACACCTGAACATGGAGGGTGTGGTGGTGTGAGCAAGGGGTAGCGTGGGTGGGGCGGCCCCCAAGGTGACAGCCTTGGCCCGCTGCTGCTGCTCCTGGAAGGCCAACAAGCCGCTGCCTCCACCTGAAGCACCAATGTCCAAATTAGCCGACATACAAGAGTGCTGACTGTTAGTTTCCACTGCAATTGATAATACTGCCTATGAAATGCCTCTTGTTACATCTGTCCTACATGCATTCATTATTGGCAGTCAGCAAGTTCCAACACACATGATGAAGATTTTCAAAGAGCAATTTTTTATCAATGGAAAAGAAGCAAACACAGTGCCATACCAAAATTATTTCCTTCTGCATAGTAATGTTAACTGCCTCAATCAGCAATTCAAGATCACAATCACAAGACAAACTATCATATAATTAGTGAAAGTTCTAACATCCAAGCCTGTGGCAGGAATGACTCTGAGCTGCTAAACCTGTAAGATACGTGGTACCATACATACCACTCACACACACTCCAATCACTGCTGGCCGAACGGAAGAGTCTCATGGATGAATAAAAAAATGATGAGTTCAATACATTCAGTTAGAAGGCAAATAAGCAAACACCAATTAAGAAGCACGACTCACCCCCAAGAACAGGCCGCACAACAGACGAGGCAGGAGTCTTGGTGTTCTCTTTGGTCAGTGGTCGGAAGAATTCTTGTTCATTGGGGCCTGCCTTGGTCTTAAGGTGATGGCTCAGCTCCACCAGCTGGCTATGCTTGGCATACACCTTGGCTGCCAAGTCCTTCAAGGTGTCATGTTCCCGCTGCAGCACCTCGGCAATGTCTGCAGATTGGCAAGTGTGTGACAAACATATCTTTCTTTTCTATTCAACACTGACCACATCACTACTTTGCACCAGGAGTGAGAAAAATGCAATCTCATTAATCTCAAACTTATATGTTTTAGGACTTAGATCCTAGGTCATCAGTTAAATTAAAAAAATCATCATCTAGAAACCAAACATTACAATTCCAATCTTTGATACCTTTATAATACTTTGATAAAACCTATGATGCTTTTATAATGGCACACTATCCATTACAGCTTCACATGAATCAGCAGCCACCACATTTCAGTGTTTTCCAAGCTTGTCTTACAGTGTTACAGTACCTTCCTCAGTCTCGCAGGGATTGCTGGCTGCCTGCATGCACTGGGAAACTTCTTCTATCTTGGTTCGAAAGTACATCATCTCCGCCTCAAAGGAGCGCACCAAGTTGATGAAGAATACCTCTGGAGCCTTGTTGTCTCCCTGAAGACCCATTGGGGTCTCCTTGGTCCTCTTGGCCATCTCCACATGCTCTGCTTCCTAAAGCAAGTGATAACAGTAAAGACTCACTCTACTGGCTGATCTAAGGCCATCAAGTTAATAGTGGGGGTAGTCTATTCTGCAAGGAACTTCAATGGGATGCTTTCCTTCTTTTCCCACACAATGTACAAGGATAACAAAGGTTACAATTGTGTGGATGAATGAAAATATCTCAAACTTCAAATTACTAATGTTAAATAATCTATGCAAAATATATCAAAGTTAAGGATAGCTAATAATATGCAAGTGATTTCCGGTCACTCAGTGATTCCTAAAAAAAAATCACCCAATCATCATATGAAAGATACAACTACACCACCACTGCCACCACCAATGCCAGGACAAGACACATCTACCTTCATCACCTCCCCCTTCAGGTTGGAGGTATTAGCCTGAAGCTGTAGGTGGTCACTGGATATTTCTGCTAACACTTTTTGAATCTCTTTTGCCTTCTCTCCAATCTTGTGGAAAGGTGCAGCAGTCTGTCGAATGTTCTCCTCTGATGCTGCATTTTCTGCATTTTTCCGTGACCTGGATTAACGGGAAAATGTTGTGTCTTTAACATTTGTATCCTGATTACGTAAGACTCCAAATGTATGCAGACTTCTCAGTTCTTTGGGCTGGAAACCACAACACAAACTCAAATACAAGATCTCAAGATATCTTTACTATATCAAATACAAACATATTTTAATTCACATCATAGCAAGATATAATATGTATATATATAGTAATCATTAACCCATAACTACCACTTTCAAGGAAGGCTTCCAGGTTGATTGACTTACTCAAAGACAGCAATGGTAGCAAACAGATCCGGGGAAAGCTGTTGATCTTTGGTAGACTTGCCACTTGTCTTGGAGCCAGAGTTATTTGCATCTGGAAATGAAACCTGTGTATTTCAGCCCTATTGCACAACATGAAAAAGAAGAGAGAGCAGTGATTGTATAGCTGTAAAACAAGATACAGAGAGAGAGAGAGAGAGAGAATGGGGCATTACCTGTGCTGGCTGAGGGTGGTTGCACTCCCCCAAGACCAAAGGAGCTTGCAGGTATGACGGCTGTGGTGGTGGCTGGTGTAGTAATGGCAGGGGCAGCTGTTCCTGGGAACCCATAGAAATATACATAAACTGTGTGCGAACCTGTCTTCAAGTTTTTTACAGGAACATTTCTGATTAGACTTTCTCTATAATAGGAGAAAGAGAAAAAGATGCAATGGTTTAACCCAAAGTACCTCCAGAGAACAATATTGATGGAGTGCTGGTTGCTGCTGGCGCCCCAAGACCAAAGGAGAAGCCAGGGGTGGCCGAGGTTGTGGTGGGGGCAGCAGCTGGAGCTGTCCCAAAGGAGAGGCCTGTAAGACTGGTGGCAGCAGTAGAGGCGGGAGCTACCGAGGCAGTGGGAAGAGTGAAGCCACCAGCAGCCGGTGCCGTCGAGCTTGTGGGCAGACCAAAACTGAAGCTACTTGCTGTTGTGGCTGGTGCTAAATTAAAGATGAAAGAAGGATTAGGCATAGGTACTTTTATGCATGAATGGAAAGGAATAGACATTTTTGATGCATATTACTTTGTCACAACAAAATCAAAGTTACCTGCAGGAGTGGCGGCACTGAAGCTGAACCCACTCCCAGGGGCACTAGTGACTGCTGGCTGGGCAAGAGAAAAGCCTCCTGAGGTGCTGCCTGTGCCAAAACCCACGGAAGCTGAAGGCAAGATGATAGAAATGAACACTGTGTGAGTAATTAGTATAAAACAAAATTACACAAAGGAACAAATCCATCATGTCACAGTTGTCATATCTCAGTAAGTATAGAGTGGATGACCACCTATATGTTGCCTCACATCACTCTGTAGATTTACAGTAAAGCTACAGTGGAAGTTAGTGGACAGTGGAATACTATTTACTTGTGATTCAATGTGGTGACTCTACACACTATTGTCTGTCAAATCAGTGACTATGGTAATATAAATGCCTTGCACTAATACCACATTAAATACAAAACCTGCACTGTAAAGCTTATGATATGATGATACACCATCTATTTAGTGAATGACTACCTTGCTGGGGCTGGGCTGTTGCCTGTGGTGTTCCAGTTCCAAAGCTAAATCCTCCACCACTGGTCCCAAAAAGACTCTTAGTGGTGGTCTGTACTGGTGCTGTCTGTGGCTGGCCAAAGCTGAAGCTGCCACCTGACGAATTCGTACCTGAGAAGAAAGGTATATGAAAACACACAAACAAGATATTAAATAACTTACTACTTAAAAAGCCACATGCCAAAACAGCAGCTTGATAGATAATGAAAACCTCACTTCACAAGCATAACATGTCATTATCACACTTTAACATCATATCCCTTTTCTCTCTCTCTTTTACAGGCAAACTCCCATCCACTCCGGCAGCCTGTCCAGTGCCTGAACAACACTGGCCTGACAGCTGCCGAAATGTCCAGAAGAAACAACAACATTGTAAAGGCACAGCAATGTTTAACAGGATAGGAATATTGAACAGAGATACAGGTGATCAATTAAAAAAAAGGTATATTTTTCTACATACTCCTACTCATTGCTACATTATTACACTGCCCACACCAATACAAAAGACACATGCTCATTATTGCACTAACCCTATCACTTATAATAAATTGGCTTACCAGGCATCATGAGGGCTGTGTTGTGGTGAGTTCACCTCAATGGCTGGTAACTCTATGGATCTGTACATGAGAAAATACATCACAACTCAAAATAAATCTGATCAAAATCCTTAAACCTGCTTGACAAAACAGATAAAAAACATTAAAAAGCACACTGTCTTGCCAATCCGCAAGTAAATATCACAATCATAATTACATTTCAACAAAGAGTTTGGTATGGCAATGACAGCCACGAAGAGACAGGTAAAAGACTAGAATAACACCGCAGACACTTGTGTTATTCCAGTGTTATGGACCCTGGTGGGAAACATTAGATACTTCAGCAACTTTGAAGCTGCCTTGTACACTACTCGTGGCTCACCTCGGCTGGTGTTGTCAATACTCTTCCTTCTCTATGTCAGGGTTGATATGGTGATAATACTCTGCTTGCCTTCACTGCTAAGGTGAGAGGACGTTGGACGTGAGAATCACTTAAACAGCTCCGTCCACACACACGTCCCTGAATGCAAGGTAAACAATGATGATGCCTCAGCCAACGGAACGGACAGTCCTGCGCTACGCTACGCCGCGCTGCACAATCCCGGGACGGTACCTCGCTCGCCTTGCTACCCACGAATCTTCGCCGAGGAGTGTCCCCAAGGATTCGCTTATAATATCCTTGAGTGTCCCTGTCTGCTGCCGACCCCGTCCTGTATGCTGTCCTGAGGGTGACGCTGTTGGTAAGAGTGTACCTGTCGTCGCCTTGGAAGCTGTGAGTGTGTGTGGACAATATATATATATATATAAAAAAAAAAAAAAAAAAAAAAATATATATATATATATATATATATATATATATATATATATATATATTATTCCAACATTGTGAACTTAAGTGTTAGACTTTCAGAATATTTCGGGTACCTCGTCAAATGTAACGCCGTTGGAATTTCTTAACTTTATTTACGTGCAGTCAGCTGATGGTCCGGGTGAGTTGTCAATATTACTGTCACCTCTTGTGTTCCTCTACTCCTATGATATCCTTGCTGTGCTCCCACCCTCCATTAGAAGCCACAACTGAGCTCCATCTTTAGCAAAGCAACATCCCAGCATTCACTAATGGTTCTACATCTTTCGAAACCCACCAAAGGGGGTTAATTTCTTATTCGGAGCATTGTTTCCTCGAGCCATTGCCAATCACAATAGTGGACTAATTCAAACAGATCTAACGATCAGGAAATTGAAGAAACAATAAAGACAAGCTTAAAAAAAAAAATAACCCACATTCAAGAAAGCGTTTGCTGTTCATTATTAACATAACTGTATATCTTATTAATATCGCCTTCCACTGTATTCCACTCCCGCTCCTTGCAAGTAGCAAGCTTATGACCTCATGGGAAAGCACGGTTTTAAGGTGGACAATAGAAAAGTCTAAGGGGAAAACTCCATTTACTTAACAATATTTGATATTATCCCAGAACAAATCTATGACATGTGTTGTACAGGGAAAATCATGTATGCATGATTTAGCTTATACATGAGGACCTACTGTTTGTAAGATTAAGCTGTAAAACAAATTATCAGAGTTGTTTGTTCAGAATGTTTCAAGTTGAACCTATCCCAGAGGTCTTTAGTTTACTGTTGAATTGTCCTGCCTGCCATGGGGCCACTACATACAGTGTTTGGTGAGGTTGTTCCTCATTAACGCAGTAACACTTGCATTACTGTGTTTGGCATTATCATCACCTTTACTGGCTGTATAATACTTTATTCACCTGGTGAGGCATCTTGCACTTATTGAATTCAAATTCTTCTCCCATCGAGATTGAACAAGATGTGTGGGGAGGTCAAAGCCGCTGGACTGATCATTTTCCGCAGAGCCACATCAGGAGTGGAGTACCTCCTGCTTCAGTCATCTAGGAAAGAGGCACACTGGACACCACCCAAAGGTTTGTAGTACACCATCATTCATTCCAGAAAAATGGATGGAAGATTGAAATAATGGTTAGGTTTTGAAAAAAGAAAGTGATCATTAGAGGAATTAGGTAAAAGTAAAAAGCCTTGTGCAGCATGAGGAAAGGAGACAGTGAGCATGACCAAAAGATTAGTTATTGTGATAGTGGTAGAAGATGGTAAAAGAGAACTGAAGACAGTTAGAGGAGAGAGGTTGATATAAAAGAAATCCTTTTGATTCCACCATGTTCAAGAGAAAGTGAGGCTGAAGACAGTCAGTTAAAGGAAAACTAAGACAAAATTCTTTTGAGTCAATAGAGAGAGAGGTTGAAGACAGATGAAGAGAATTGATGAGACAAAATACTTTTGATTTGACCTTGTTTGCTGGACTGAGTTAAGTAAACAATTTTTTTCTTTATGACTGTAGGCCATGTGGATCCTGGAGAAAATGAACTGCAAGCTGCCTTTAGGGAAACAGAAGAGGAGGCAGGACTCCACAAGAAGGACATATGTGTGATTGAAGGTTTTGAAAGTGTGCTGAAGGTATAGTTGAATATTAAGTACTTTATGCATTTCAAAGTATTATTTACAATGCAGTGCCATTTAAGATAATTATCAATAACCTTTGTGATGTTTTCAATAATAATGAGAAATATATAATTGTACAATAATAATGCTTCCTCAACAGTACACAGTGAACAACAGACCTAAGACAGTGGTTTACTGGGCGGCTGAGCTGAAGAACAGCACGGCACCAGTAGTCTTGTCTGATGAGCATGTGGACTACCGCTGGGCTGGACTGGCAGAGGCATGTGCTCTTGCTGTTTTCCCTGAGATGGTCTCTTCCCTCCAGAAATGTGACACCTTTCTTGAAGATTATTTAAGTTAGGTATTTCTTATTGTACAGTGATATTACACACACTGTAATGTAACCTTTTCACTGGAGTATACAGCAATTCCAACCACTAGATACAATGTCTGAAATTCTTATAAGTATCTATCAGGAGGGCATTTAAAGAATATATTTTGCAATTTTTAGTTAATAATGTACAATATTTGGAAGTGACTGTAGAACAAGGATATCCTAAAGTGATTTGAGATTGAGGAAAGATAAATCAAATGCCAGTGAAAGGACTACTAGCCAAGGAGTCCTGAGATGCACAGGTTTGAATCCTGGCCACAGTTTGAGGATAGGAAGGTCATCCACTTGGGGAAATGGCTCCCACATGCCAAGAGGCTGACTTGCGTCATGACTGCCACCACCACAAAACACAGCTACTTGATACCAATAACCCCTACCACACTACCAGTAAATAGGAAATTTCCCTTTAAAGAGCCACTAACTATATTGACAGCAAGTAGTTTTGCTCAGTCACAAAAATACATTATATTTGTTGATATTTTTTAAAGTTAGATATATGTAAAACTTATATAAAAAATATATATATTTCTGGGATTTGACATATATTTAAGATGATGTCTTTACCAATTGATAGTTGGAAATGGAATAACTGTCAGTGAGGTTTGGTGTCTTGTTTTCAAGAATCATTTTATTTTCTTCACACATTTTGCTGCTGTAACAGAGTTTACATTAATTTATTAATTTTTTATCTACATGCCTCCCTAGAACAGTATTGTTATGACCATCCTCAAGGGGAACAAGTATCAAATAATGATGAAAGTACTCAGTACATTGGACAAATGAGATTTAGTGTGCAAGGAATGTACACATCAAACAGTATGATTAAGGACTCTGGCCAGGGCAGAGAGGTAGGTAGAAATGGGTGCCACTGTGGTACAGTGGAACCACTTGCATTTCAGGGGCCTTGGGATCCCCCAAGCTCAGGGGTTCAAATCCTGGCCACAGTCTGAGTTGAGATTGGGCATCCATTCAGGGTAACAGTTCCCAAATGGGTGGACTTTCAGATAGGAGGTCTCCTTTAGCCCATAAGTTCCCATAAAACCCCCTTTTTGTATAAATAAAAAATAAGTAAATAAAAAAAGAGCTAAGTTGTATTGACAACTTTGTAATGATGCCAAACCTTCAGGCAGTAACTTACCCTCCAGGTTGAGTATTATATATTTACATATATAGGTACTTTTTTTGCCATTTCATTTTTCAATCTAGTCCATGCATACTTTACTACTGTTAAAAAATAATAATCCCAAAAGTAGCAAAGTAAAATGTGCTTTTATTAAACTATATAATTTTCATCCCTAACCCAATATAAAACTGGTATTTATGATTCCTAACGAGTTGCTTTTTAGCATAATACATATGATATATACACAATATATAAAATCACGGAACTATATCTGCAGTAAAGTTAGTTATGTAAGTAATTGAAGCACATCAGCAAAATGTAGATAACTAACAATTAAATTGACCTGCCATCACAATATGCAGCAATACGCAGCCAGTTGCTAGTATTTCTGCCATGACTGGAACACTTTTCAAATCTTGTTCTTTTAAGTATATCACAAACAATCTCCTACCATTGTGTTCCTATCACGGTGATTCAATGTCTATTATGCACGAGTCATTTCTTTTTGTCATAAATGGTTGCCTTAACTTTCTTGATACACCTTGGTAATGCCATGCTCTATTAAGGTATGACTGTTCCTCAAGATACCTCACTTGCTTTCATGCTACGTCTTTCTAGTTGATTTTTCATTTCTGACAAAATGAGAAGTCCATGATGAAGTCACAAGCAAGTATTAAATGTGGTCACAAGAATGAGAGTAACACAAGACATTGGTGATACTGGAATCCTGTACAAGACATACTAACTCCCTCACTGCTTACTTCTCCTAAACCCTCACAACTCTTGTTACCTCCTTACTTTCTATCAGTTTTCAATTCTTCATCACACCTCACACTGTTATGATGATTCTTCTCAAGCAGTAAATATGAAATCATGCTTGATTAGTACTAATTTATCACTTCAAAATATTCTCTTACTTTATCTATAACACAATACAATTCAAGTCTCTGACAAATAAATGGAATGCAGCTTCTCGGATACTGAATTGCATACACACACACACACACACACACACACACACACACACACAGAATGAGGTAAAGTTTTCATTCTAAGCTCTTGTAATTTTCTAATTCAATGTAGCATTAAAAAAAAAAAAAAAAAAAAACATTCTAATTATATCTCAAAAGTGGCTACATGCTTTTCTCACTGAAAGAATACTGCCAACATGTTATTCCCTGCACATAGTGAGCATAGAGGGTGGAATTGTAGGAACTGAAGACACACTCTATTATATTCTCCCTCCCACTAAGGAACATATTATTTAGAAGCACTTCTGCACCATACCTCCATTAATTTCTAAAATTCAGGTTGAAGTTGTCTTGAAAAATAATCATGTTGAGAGAGCAGAGCATTTCAGAATATGAGTCTTATATAAACAGATATTCAACGATGGAGTCACTTTCATCAATGAACCTCCTTGAATAATGGAGAAAAATTACAAAAAAAGTTAGATAATGATGAATCAACGTTGAGCAATAATGCATACATATTATGATCACAATATGCTATACTTTTAAAACTCACACATTCTAGGTGCACCAAGTGTCAGGCAAACACAAGTGACATGTTTACTTCATCTCTTCCAGAACACAGCTTGATGATCCCCTTTAGATTAAGAAGTAGGATGACAACCTCCATAACATTTTTCTCAGATAATTTAACCAAATATCTATTAGTATTACTCATTTATTTGAAAAAGCAAGGTATACTGTACTAATCACACAGTAAGTTTCAAGTATGGACGTCTAGTTCTCATTACATGCGGGGCTTTAAACATATACAGAACAAATAAGGGAGAAGGAGTACAGTAGTGGGATTCATTACAGAGATACAATGAAAAGGTGTAAAGTTTGTATATATAGCAGGAAGAGAAGAAAAGCAGCCAATTAGAAAGCCTGGGGAAAGCAAAGGGAAAGGCTCAAAATGGAAGACAGATTGAGATGGAGGGATGGATTTGTAGAAGAATTGCAAAGATTGGGGGTCTCAAAGAAGATACAAGAATAAAATAATACTGAGAGACACATAAATGGTGCCAACTCCTTGCTCCAGGAAAGTGATCAAATAAGGAGATTCTATGAAAAATAGTGCAAACCTATCTTTACATTATAAAGTTTTCCATCCTATGACTCAATTTTAACCCAACTCATTATTAATCTTAAAACTCTTTCTTCATAACCGTTCGCTGACAACACCAGAAGATACCAGTCATGGGAGAGGAATATGGTGTGGAAAGATGAAGTAGAGTGTCATGGGAGAGAAGTATGGTGGTGGAGTAGCATGGGAGGATGAAGTCCAGTGTCATTGGAGGGAAGTATGTTGGTGGAGTGTCATTTGGGCCTTCTGCTGATGGTGCAGTAGGTAATTTTGAACATTTCTGTCACTATTTTTTGATGGGTAGAAGTTTGGTTGTGGGTGTGTTTATGGATTCAGGGAATTTAAAGGGTTGGATTATGTTACGTTAGGTTAAGTTATGTACAGTGTGGTATAATCAAGTTTTTTTTGGTTAGGTAAGATTTTTTTGGTTCAGCAATGTTGTGTTTGCTAAAGTTATGTAAAGTTAGTGCCATAACAGACTTTGCTCCTTGACTGAAATGCTGCCTCCTCTCCACTCTGGGCTCTTTATCTATCCTACATTCTAGCCTGAGATGAATATTCAGCCAGCTTAAGAATCACATCACACAAATCCGCATATAATGAGAAGTAGGTGTAGTAAATACAGCACTATGACATCTAATGGAAAGGGTCACAGGTCATCATGTAAGGCTGTGTTCCGGGTGAATTCCTATAGCACCAAGTGGAGATAGTCGGCAACAAAAGTGCGCATTAGCTTGTTGAGACTTTCAATGGTCCCGTAGTGCAAAGCTTCCTCTCGGTCAGTGTTCTTGTGCCACACTTTAGGGAAAGGCACTGGAATCAAATGCAGCACTGGGACACCTGCAATATCACCCACACAGAAGCTTCTTAATATAACAGTGGGAAATCATTGTAATGCGAGTCTTTATATTATGGCATATCAGTACATGTGTTTGTAACTTCACTCTTTGTCAACTCACCTCGTTTTAAGAAAGGAATGTGGTCATCTTGAATACCAGCATGGAATAAGTCTGTGTTTTGGAAGATGTAATTTTTCCTGGCATGAAGGAGTTGCATCTCCCTCAGACGCCGTTCATAGGACACCAGACGCATGTACCACGGACTGGTCTCCTCAAAATAATTGAAGAATTTAACATCAGCTGTTCCCAAAAGATCAAGTAGAACAAACAAGTCCTGAAAATACATAAATGATTCAATTAGAGGAACTGTGAAATCAATATTTTGACATTTCATTCTATAATATCTAGAAGATAATGGAAATCTAAGAATAGCTAAAAACTTACAACTTCATTTGATCAGCCCTAGATGCCAGTGTATAATAAAGTTCTTCACTGTACCTTAGCACATGCATTAACACAGTGTGGCTTACTCAAAGCATGTTATTTAATAACTATGCATGGTTTTATTATCCAATCCAGACATGGAACACATGATAAACAAAACCTTTACTCAAGAACGAAAATCACATTACCATTCGATGAAGCTCGTTTGTGCCATCTGCATTGTTGGCGGGGTAGGACCGATCCTTAAGTTTTGCAGCCATGTGCCGGGCACCGTAAAGTGAGTCTGTGTCCGACCACAATCTGAATGCTTCTTCTCCATCAATGAAGATGAATCGAAGAGTCAGGTCTGATTGCTGAAAAGAAAATATATACATAATTTAATCTATAGATGAGAAGCATGGAGAAAATTACACAGTGAAGGACGGATGAATAAAAAGAGTAACACTAAGAGTGTATACTGTGTATCTGTAAGCAACTCAAAATCAACTTGATGTTAAAGTATAATGGAAACATTGTAATTAAGAATAAAATTGCAAGCAAATTTTTAAACCACTTTGTACTATTTGTTCTTTTCAACAACTCTTATTTAGCAACCAATAAGTTACTATATCCATCCTTCCTTCTGCTAAAGGTTAGAGGAATACTTACAACATTGGGAACAAATGACATCTTAAATTGACTTCCATTATCTGAACAACACTTGATTCTCCCCAATTGTCTCAGTGGCTGGAAAGAATATGATAATTGCCTCAACCAGCTATGTCTGTTCCTTGGCCTATCACTACTACCACTGACATCACCGAGCCAAGTCTCATTCACAGTTCTTGATGCAATTTTAAGTTTCTTCAGTAACATTTGCCTTTTCCTCTTGGTGCAACCTGGTGGAAGGTTTCTTCGGGTATTTGGTTTCTTAGTTCTTTTATATTCTGATTGAATTTTCTTTCTTCTTTTAAATTGTGCTTTCAACTTCCTTCTTCTTCCTTTGAATTTTGCCTTCATTGTCCTTCTTCTATTCACCTTGGCCACTGTCCTCAAACACTATAAACAAAGCAACAACTTGGAAAATACAAGTTCACTTGGTACATTTCAACATTATCTCAGGTCTTTGTTATAATATTCCCTCACGTTGTTGTTGTTTGGCCTCATTTACTTTTTATGTTCTAATTTCCCAACTTTCGTTCCTGGAGAAGTGGTTTGGAGCAAACTCGTTAACCTATGACACATAATAAAAATAAACAAGAATCTAGTCATCTATTCACTATCTAAAACACATATACTCACTTCTTACCTACAATACAGCACATGGGTAATAGCAACTAAAAACATAACCATCTACTCACCATCTGCAACACATAACATGGTGATAATAAACTACTCATCATAATAACCAAGAACATAACTTACCAATTTTGAGTGCTGACTGAGAGCTTCCCTCATAACGAAGGCAAGGTTCAGCAGCATTGCACAGGGAACAGCGGAGTCTGTGGCACCAATGAACTCTCCTTCACGGTCTAGCTTTGAGTCATAGTGGCATGCTAGGTTGAGGTGTCGAGGAGCATTAGGGTTCAGAGTGGCTATCACGTTGGTGAATGTCTTACGACCCACAGGTGTGTTGCTGTCAAAACTGTCTTCCTCCACTGTCCATCCTAGGCTGTTCATAGTGTTAACCAGGTGCTGGAAGATAAAAAAAAACTTGTGTTGATGCATGTTATAATTACAGTTTTTCATATCATAAGTGGATTGGAAAACAAAGGTTAAGGCTACACAAGAGCATGAAAAAAGAAGATATGTACAATACCATCTATCATTCTTATCCAGTTCTCTCTCTCTCTCTCTCTCTCTCTCTCTCTCTCTCTCTCTCTCTCTCTCTCTCTCTCTCTCATACTGCAGAATCAAATGTCTTTCTACCTTATGTACATTCAATGCTACACTACAGTACAGTAACACACCAACAGTACAGGGGAATACACATACACACACAAACATAGTGACTGACCTGCCTGACTGGTGTGGCCAATCTTTTGATGCAGCTGAGTTTCTATATGACACCTTCCTTCTAACTTACCTAGCACTCACACACACCAACACTGACTGACCTGCCTGACTCTGGTATGTCCCTCTGTCCCCACCACCCGAGGCACCAGAATGGGAGCCAACATCTTCCTAAAGTGCTGCATGTCCTCCATTGCTGCGATTGTACGAAGCTGTTCATTGCTCAAACCGGAACCTTCATGCTCAAACTGTAACAATAAGAACACATTAACATAACAACATATATATAACACCTAAGCGCATATTAACAATGGCAGGATGAAAAAAAGGAAAACTGCAAGAAATAATAATAATAATAATAATAATAATAATAATAATAATAATAATAATAATAATAATAATAATAATAATCCCCAAGGAGATAAAATGAAATATACAAAGAAAAAAAAACCACCTCTCCACCACGACAATAGCTGAAACAACAGTGCTTCCTCACCATGAGCATTATCAAAGGCTGCCGAAATGATAAGCCGGCTTCCCATGATTCTTTCTCCTGTTTATGAAGAAATCTTATCAGTCTATCTCAGTTTTAGTAGAACCGTAAAAAAAAAAAAATTTAAAAACCTTTGAAAACTGCTTAAAAAGATTATTAAAAAGGATATTATTATGAGAAACATCCAGTCCAGTCAATTACAGCCTTTGAAAATAGAGATACGGCGCAGAAATATTCCACAATACGAGCCAATTAATGAGGTTTGAAGAAGTGCAAACAAAAATACAGGGAAATGAAGTGTCAAATAACTGGCAACCTCGGCATGGCAAAAAGAAAGAGAAAAGAGAGATGACGTTTCGCTGGTGTGGCTGGCTGGCTGGCTGGCGCTCTCTCTCTCTCTCTCTCTCTGAATAGAACAGCTGGAGACTTACCGACTCTGCTGGAAGTTAGTATATACTCCACAGGGTTCACGGGACGCCAAGTGGTGATAATGGTCCAAGTTGCCCATTCTGAAACGCTTTGCACCACACCAATACTTTCAACACTCAAGCTCATACAAGTTTTCCAGAAATATATTTTTTGCGGTTATAAGGACAGATTAACACTATTTATACATTACTAACAGGGGAGATACTTTTGAGAACGCGACTAATTCTCTCTCTGGGCTTAAAAATAAAAGGGGGGATGATCGAGAGAGCAGTGTGCTTCAGAATATCCTGTCTCTGGTAAACTGTGATTCCCTGCTTGCTTTTGTATTTCCCCTTTCCTAATTTAAGAACTCTTTCATGGGGGAGTTCTTAAGCTACTTCTTCAACTTCCGGTAATTTATTTGACAGTTCTCTATAAGAACCTTGGCGGACCTTTCTGTGTTCTTCTTTCCTTTCTTTCTTTATCTTTTATTTGTTTATTTTTTATTCTTTTTTCGTTCTCGACAAGCGTCCTCTTATAGAAAACAAACCCTGAACATGTGACGTAGTTCCACTTCCTATCCGACACATATACACACACCTACATACATTACACGGTGCTAATACCAACACCTGCGATAAATAGGAACACCTGCCCTTTCATCAGCTTTCCCTACCGCCCAATCTTATTCACGCAGGTACCGCAGTTACTCCGCAGCACCTGGTGATTCAGTGTCGTACATAAGTGAATAAGATCAAGGTCAACTAAAAAAGCTAGAAAAAATTACATAAAAGGTACCAATCACTGGAATAGCCTACAGGATTATTCAAAACTAGGAGGAACTGTGGCGTGAAAACATTCCTCCTGAAAGAGACCAAGGCCTACATAGGAATACAGAAGCTCCAGAGTTTACCAGTAGCAGTAATGAACGACTGAGAATACTAATGGGTTAACTTTAGCATTGGGAAGGTAAACGAGAGAGAGAGAGAGAGAGAGAGAGAGAGAGAGAGAGAGAGAGAGAGAGAGAGAGAGAGAGAGAGAGAGAGAGATGTAACACTCAACTTTTCAGCGGCGCAAATTGTCACTTAAGGAGAAGCCAGCGAGAAAACAGAGGGAGGCAGACAGTTCCAGAGTTAAGCAGTGAAACGAAAAAACATAAATTAAAGCCGAGTTGTTACCACTGAGAGAGAGAGAGAGAGAGAGAGAGAGAGAGAGAGAGAGAGAGAGAGAGAGAGAGAGAGAGAGAGAGAGAGAGGAGGGGGGGAGGGTGTCATCAGCTGTCACTTCCCCACCATCAACACTCAAAAGACCTAACACGTGATGTCTCTCCCATATGACCGTAACCTTATCAGGCATATGAGAGAGAGAGAGAGAGAGAGAGAGAGAGAGAGAGAGAGAGAGAGAGAGAGAGAGAGAGTATTTACAAAGGCTAAAAATAAGTCAGAAGGGTGCTTCCCCTGTTCATAATGTAAAAATCTTGTCGATCTGTCACTAAAATCGTAAAAAATATTTTCAAAACTTCACTTTAACTAGAGTCTTTCTAAAGAATAATCAGGGTACGGCACAAATGTATTTTAATGGTCCTTTGCCGTAAGTAAGACACTGTTAACAGATCACTACCAGCACACCTGCCCACCCACACGCCTACATACAACCACACAAAGAGGGTATGGAGCTACTAATGAATATGCACAGCTGCGGAACCAGAAATCTGGGGCCATGGATTACATACAAGGATTAATGCACTCTATCACTCTAAAGTTGACTGCTCACACTTTCGTCCTTACTTCCTCCTCACGCGAGCATATTCTCCTTGAGTTGGATGAAATATTATCACTATGTTATTTATTCATTTATTCATTTAATTTATCTGCTCTCTCACCATGACAATTTTCAAGGATTGTCATGGTGTAAGAGCAGATAAATTACGAGATGAAATTTTGATCAAAGTAATAAACATAATAATAATGATTCATGCATCTCAAGGACAATATGATCGTGTTTCACCTCCACTATTTCAAAAGATTTCTATTTAAATTGACAAGTGTGTTTTTATGGTTCTAAAGGGAGACAGTATAAGCAGAAAAAAAAGTTCTCAAGCGTTTCCCTGCTCATACTGTAGAAACATGGTTGATATATCACTATGATCATAAAAACGTCCTTCCAAACATGTGTCTTATAAACATGCACTCTGAAACCCCCCTCCTCTTTCACCACGACTAATCCCCGGACCACATAATTTTTCACCCATGTTTCTCCTGTTTATGACGAAGAAATCTCGTTAATCTGCTATTCGAACCATAAAAAGACATTCCCTGAAACCCGCGTCTTTACTCCAACCTTTTGAAAATAGTGGAGATGTGGGGGCATAGCGTTTCAGAATGCGATCACAACCAGGAGAGACGAGTCGGGGTTACAGAACAATAATGGAGACATAAAAAACCAGTCGGCACAAGTACAGCCACTCCCAGATTGCATCCCCACACGTTTTCTCCCAGATCTACACTAGCGACCGTAGGGATTTCAGTTCCTATACGCACGATCAGAAGGGAGCAAGGTAGGAGGAAGAATGTGAACGCAAGTAACGTGTATTTGTGTCACAAGCTTCTATCCACTGTCAATACTTCTCAATAATGGAACAAATTGATGCTAACAAATGAAAAGAAAGTTAATGTTTTATTTCTAAGCAAGAGTACTGGCCAAGGGCAACTCTCTCTCTCTCTCTCTCTCTCTCTCTCTCTCTCTCTCTCTCTCTCTCTCTCTCTCTCTCTCTCTCTCTCTCTCTCTCTCTCTCTCACACTCAAGATCCACGCAAGTAAGTGCCAGTCCGTAAAAGAAAAAAATAAGTGGAGTGAGCAAAATGCTTACTTAAAATTAGCAAACGTTTTAATAAATATGATGAATATACATTGAGATAGAGACTCTCCTATTAATTAGCTAGTATATGATGATTAGTTAATTAAAACCATACATACATACATAGCTATATACTGTACACACATATGTAAGACGATCATATTCAGTACGTCAGTTTACCCGCTTCAGCAATAAATGCCAAGTTGAGGAATGCTGACGTAAGCATAATCAAGTATAACACTCAACAAAGATTTTTTTTCTCTCTCTCTCAGGGACTTCAGATCTAAATAATAATATTATTTCATTATATCAGATTATTTTTTTCTCTAAAGAAACATTCACCACAATGCCCTTACTAATTACTACATAACATTGGAACTTCCGGATTGTTTATATCATGGC
The DNA here is from genome assembly GCA_020233015.1 of Callinectes sapidus. NCBI lineage: Eukaryota > Metazoa > Arthropoda > Malacostraca > Decapoda > Portunidae > Callinectes > Callinectes sapidus. The sequence continues at coordinate 9,752,648 of CM035204.1, forward strand.
CCTCTTCTCTTCTTGAGACTAGTTCTTTCCAGACGGGGATCACAAGACACATTCCCGCATTAGCGGGCGTTTTGATCCGGAAATGATGGACACCAATAATCAAAGATGGGGCGCTGGGAAGGTGCGCATATATAGATAGCACTGAAAGCTAACATTCAAAGGCGTACTGATTTGTATGATACACGGAAAGTTTCAAAGATGAGACCAAGGATATCAGTAAAGATCCTTGGGTGAGACGCTGGCAAGGGGGGAAGAACATATGTCTCTCAGGGTGAAGGATAACCTCTGTCGGCGTTGTTGATGCATGAGCCACACGGAAAACTTTCAGGCGCTGCTAAGGTAGAGGAGGCCTGCCATACGCGATTCTAGACGCACATTCCTAAACTTGTTAACGCCTCCCACTAGGGATCCTTGGGACTTCCCGTTACTGACACGGACTTGAAGGACGTCATGTACACAAGAACATACGGAGATGGGAAAATTTGCAAGCCGTGTGGTAATCCCTATATTTCTATAACAAGTATCTCTGGTGTGTGGTTATACAATAATTTTAGTCGACTATTTCTATTGTTTCAGAATTACGTAATGACTGGCATGATAACAATAAATAAAGAAACAAACAAGTTTGATATTACAACGAAGCACAATAATGACTGAAACCCCTCCCCCCCACTAATGAATACACTTCACTTCCTATTCACTGTGAAATAATTCTTTGACCTTTGCATATTATAGGCCACTGCTTAACGTTTCCTGTTCCTACGCCCGGCACCACAAACGCCCACTTCTTTGGAGAGGGAAAGGATTTCATACAGCATTGTACTTAGTAGGATGAGCACGATATTGGACGACTGTACGTACAAGAACACCTGCTGATCAAGATGATACAAAATACAACGCACACCTATGGTTATGATACCTGCAAGATTTACCTTTAAACAAAACACGAGAAGCAGGAGTTCACGGATTAAAACCCACACGTTCAGTCTTGGCGTTACAAATTACCCAAGCATATCACGCACACACACACCACAGCACTCTGGAAGAATGAATGAGGTTGAATATGGTGCAATGCAGTGACATATAACTGCCTAGATCAAAGGGAGAGACAGATACGCCAATCAATTCTTCAACTCACCCTCGCCCGGTACCACACGGGTTTGCTCCTCTTGTCTTGACTGTCGTGGCCGCCTGCACTACCCAGCACAGCCGCAAAGGTGTACAGCAGAGCCACACACACACCCCGAGGAACCATGGTGGCTGTAGTCTTCACACTGTGCACCACCACGCTCATCTGCCTGACGTTCGCCTACTCATCCCCATCTCCTCCTCCTGCCTCACTCATTGCCTACTCTCGCCACGCGTCGCGCTCTCGCTGGTGAAAGTGCTGTGTTCTGAAACGCTTTGCTCTCCCTCTCTCTCACACTCTAGTTTCTAAAGTCACAGAGATGATTGGTGGGGTTGTTAAGAGTGTTTTTTGCGTTCATGATGTAGATATTATGTTAACCTGCTCCTAGAACCATAAAAGCATCTTGAGTAAACACGTGCAGCTTCAATATCAGCGGCAGAGCCTTTTGAAAGTATTGGAGGTGTGGAGTAGTTTCAATAGTGCCACTACCTACTGTTTTCGATATTGTAAGGTAGTACTGCTCATTCGTGCGTTTTTGTGTCAGGGCAATCACTCGTTAGCCTACATGTGCCCTTTGCAAGTTGAAGGTTGCATTTGTTCCTTAATAATTGCGTGCATGCATGTGTCGATTTTTATTTCTTTTTAATTATTTAAACAATGTGGGCTTTTTACGGGAATTTATGAGCTACAAGAGACCACCTATCTGAAAGCCCATCCATTTGGGAACCGTTACCCCAAGTAGATGCCCAATCTCCACTCGGACCATGGCTAGGAGATTGTTGCAGTAATATGATCATTTCTTATATAAAAACAACAACAACAACAACCGTAATCAAGTTTTAGATCTTGAATTATATAATTAGTATCTCTCTTTGATCTTTTTCCAACTTTATTAGCGGGGCAACAAGTATATATATATATATATATATATATATATATATATATATATATATATATATATATATATATATATATATAGAGAGAGCGAGAGAGAGAGAGATAGAAGAGAGAGAGAAAGAGAGAGAGAGAGAGAGAGAGAGAGAGAGAGAGAGAGAGAGAGAGAGAGAGAGAGAGAGGCACTGTCTTTTCAGGATGTGACAACTTGTATGCTGGCTCTTACAGCTTAGTTTCTTTAACCAACATCTATTAGTCACATTTGATCTATTACATCTTCACCAAAGCCAATCACCGAATGCCTAGTGTACGTAGAATAGTGTGCAGTAAAGCGTAATGAAATAACAAACGGGTAACTAAAACCAGTCTTACAAAGGTGACAATAAAATCAAGCATTTAGTTCACATTATGATCACATGCTTGATTAGACTAAAAATAAACTGTTGGGGTTAGATTTAGCAACACCATCAGGCTACCACACTGAACATGGTAACACTTGGGGATAAAACAATAAGGTGTAGCAATTACATTTTATTCACGGCATTAACAAATATTGTCTTCACAGGCAAGTTTAGTATGGTAATGGAAAATCTCTTAATCATGCTAAATACATAAATCAGAAACGACTTAGAAAGGACTTATTTGGTTGTCAGTACTAAATTACCTATCATCTTTAGTATCTGTAATGTTCTGGCTTATAAGGTCCCTCAGCTGGAAGACCCAAGTATTCAGACTGCACAGCAGTCAACTTAGTTAGCTTGACACCCAGATGCTCCAGGTGAAGACTTGCCACTTCCTCATCCAATTTCTTGGGCAGGAAGTGCACGCCAATAGGATACTGGCCAGGCTTGGTCCACAATTCAATCTGGGCCAAGACCTGGTTGGTGAAAGAGTTTGACATGACAAAAGATGGGTGGCCCATGGCACAGCCCAGGTTCACCAAGCGACCCTCAGCCAGAAGGATGACGTGGTTGCCAGACTTGAGAAGGTAGCGGTCCACCTGTGGCTTGATGTTCACTTTCTCCACACAGTTTTCATCCAACCACTTAACATCAATCTCAATGTCAAAGTGGCCAATGTTGCAGACAATGGAGTCATCTCTCATTGCACTGAAGTGCTCACCAGTGATGATGTCACGGCAACCAGTGGTGGTGACAAAGATTGAAGTACCCTGCTTGATGGCATCTTCCATAGTGGTAACCTGTAAGTTGAATAAAGTATATTTAGGGTTGTTAAAAGGTGGGCAGATGGAAAATTAGTAGTTACAAGGCAGAGGAGCAACAGTGATACTCTCTTATCCCTCTCCAAAGATAACAGAAAATTACATTCTAACCCAAACTAAAACCATCTGCTTATCTCCTAATCTTTCATATTGGAGAAAAGAAAATTGTGAAGTTAAATTGATCATAGAAAAGCCCTTCTTCCAGCCACATTATGAAAAGCCAAATTCCTATTGGGAGTGTTGCTCATCTGGTTCAATGAGCATCATGTCAGATGCAAAACTGATAAATCTGTTCAGGTGGTTTCTGAAGCATTTTTTCAATCTATATATCAGATTGGCAATCACATAAATAGTGGCCCAGTGAAAGTATCACACAATCAGACTCATAATTCCATGAGTCTCAAATGAGAAAGGAATTTATTTCTTCTTAAGAACAAATTCAGCTAAATATCTTTTGTGAAATACTGCTCAAATGGTTTGCCTCATATGCATTAATAGTGATATGAGGAGAAACAAAATTATTCAGAACTGGTAGTTTGTGATGAGCAACTTATGAATAAGAAAGGAAGAGCAATGAGTAACCATTGCAGGTAAAGTGACAAAGGTAAAGAGAAAACTATCAATTTCTTTGCAAAGCTGACATTTGGATCAAATTTCTCTTAAATTCATTTTAAAAATCACAGGCTTCATATATACAAATAAAAAACAACACTAGGGCACTGAATAATTACCTGGTACCCTTCACAAGCTGCCTGCAAAGCATTGATGGGATCAATCTCTGTGATGAGGACTCGGGCACCAAATGCACGCAATGACTGAGCAGAGCCTTTGCCTACATCTCCATAGCCTGCCACAACACAGGTCTTGCCCGCCAACATGATGTCAGTGGCCCTCTTGATGCCATCTGTGAGGGACTCTCTGCAGCCATACAGGTTGTCAAACTTGCTCTATGGAAAAGGATGCTTATTAAGGATGTGCCCTAAGTTTTAATATGTAAATATCAAATAAGTAAGTGAATCTTCATCTGATGCAAGACTGAAGACCTTCGGTTTCTTACTTAATCTCTTATCTGCATTATTTTTTGCATAATATGAAGTCTCCTTACTTTCTAACTTGTTTGAATTCTCGCTTTCTCTCTAATGCATCAAAGCTCACCTTTGTGACGGAATCATTGACATTGAATGATGGGACCTTCAGTTTGCCTTCACGCATCATCTTGAACAGGTTGTGGACACCAGTGGTGGTCTCCTCTGAGATGCCCTTGATGCCAGGCAGCAGGTTAGTGTACTTCTCGTGTACCAAGTTGGTCAGGTCACCTCCGTCATCGAGGATCATGTTCAGTGGCTGTAAAGAACATTTTATAGTATTCTTTTCCCTTCTTTTCTTGAAGAAACTGCATTTTATTCCTAATCTTTTGTTGTCTAATTTTAAGTCTATTTTATACAAGTCCACTGAAATAAAATAAAAAGTAACTCCCACCCAGCAAGTCAATAACACATTATTATAACAGTATTAACTGCTGTTCATTTCTCCAACTTCTGAGTTACCTTGTTATTAGGGAACATGATGGTCTGTTCAATGCACCAGATGTACTCTTCATCAGTCTCCCCCTTCCACGCATACACAGGGATCCCAGCCTTGGCGATGGCTGCCGCTGCATGGTCCTGTGTACTGAAGATATTGCAGGAAGACCACTGAACCTCTGCACCAAGCTCAATCTGCAAAGGTTATATTGTCCCTTAACTGTCTTGAAACATCCCTCTTAAATGAAATCAAGTAGGAAGATGGAAAGGCAGAAGTAGGTAGAGAATTTCAGAGTTTGCCAGAGAAAGGTATGAATGATTGAGGGTACTGGTTAACTTTTGCATTAGATTAGACAATGTTACTTCATGAAAATAATTCAACTTCTACAAAACATAATTCTGTTGGGATCCACTTCATATCTCCTATCTCAAGCATCATTGTATAAGTATGGAGAATTCTATGCTAGAGATTACAGGGGAGATTACGAGTGCCCTTCACTTTATCTACTACATTACTTCATGGAAAAATACTCTTAGCTTATACAAAACAAAACTTAACTCAAATTTACTGTATGTATGAAATTAATACCTTAACCATTATTGTATCAGCATGAAAGGTTATACTAGGGAGTATTTTGAAATTCATCAATTCTATCAATGCATTCCTTATCTACAAATCTTATGTAATACCTCCAGATCTTGAATATTACTGACATCCATTACATTATAATAGACATATAATTAAATCATTAAAATAAACTGAATGGTTGCTATGTAATTGAAAAATATAAAAAAAGAAGGGGCAAGGAGGAGGAAAAGGAGGAAAAGGAAGAAAAGCTTACCAGTGTCTCAATAAGGACTGCTGTCTGGATAGTCATGTGAAGGCAGCCGGCCACTCGTGCTCCCTTGAGTGGCTTGGTCTCTCCATACTTCTTGCGGAGACTCATCAGACCTGGCATCTCCTTCTCTGCCATAATAATCTCCTTCCGGCCAAAGTCAGCCAGATTGATGTCGGCTGGAAAGTAAAGGAAAGTAAAGGATTAAATTGATCTTACTGTTTCTGTTGTCAAGTTCTAGATAAAATAGCACAGATAAGTATCTATACATAAAAACCTGCAGCATTGAACTAGTATCTTTGTCATATCTTGCATGACAACAAGTTCATCACCCTTTGGACTGACAGGTAGCAATTGTCATTCATTATTCAAACCATTCGGTCAGTGACAACAATAGGAAGTGTGTGCGACTGTTTAATGCACACAAATGTCACGTTATGGCTACTAGACTCAACTCTCCTTTAGGTATATAAGTACAGACCTCTCGAGAAAATCCAGCAGGCGACATCATGACCCCTAACAAGCCGGTACCCATGCCTGAACGTTACGAACTCAGAACATAATCTCCTAAGAAGTTAAGCACCGCTGTTATAGCTAAAAATATCTTTCTTGAAACACTATTCCCCACCACCACCACCACTACTCTGCCTCCCGCCGAGCGACGCCGCCACCCCCAGCACGGTAACGCTCTGCATGTTTGATTCATCTGCTCACTTCCGTCAGCTCACAAAGGAAAACTGAACAAATACCGGTAACACAGTCACCTTCTCCATGGATAACAAAAATAACGACGACTCGAGTAGCAGCATAAATCATTCAGTGTACCTTCCTTGGTCTTAAGTCACCCGGTACAGAGGCATTCGACGTGGCACTACGTAACACAGCGGCACTCACCCACTTTGTAGGCAGGTTTGGAGCTCATCTTGGTGGCGGAGTTACTGGTTATCACAACAGCAGCAGGAAGGGGACCACTACCTCCTCGTCAGTAGACCGGTGGTTAACAGGGAAGCGGCCAACGTGTCTGCTGCCTTTATTGGGCCGCTCTTGACAGTTGCCAGTCAACGAAGAGTTTCTACTTCGTATTTTTGTTCACGTGTGGCACAGGCAAATGTCTCAGCGGCACTCGTGTATCTTGTTTGGTCTTTTAGTGAAGGCTTCCGAGCTTTTTAATGTATGAATCCATGTCTTCCTGGACTTTTCTCCATCAAAGATTCTGACTAGGGCTATCATTCTACTTTGGCACCGGCAGACAGCGCTATAAAAATTCTTCGAACATGCTCTAGAGGAGAGTGGCACTGTTGTGTTGCCTGTTTTGTCAGATATATAATTGTATCCTTCTGTGATTATAATGGAGAGCCACTGTAATGTATGGACATTTTATTCATCCTTCCGCAATGTACTTAAAAGGCGTAATGAATGGCCATGAAGTCATTGGTTCACACTTGTCACTGTAGCTGGTGAAAATAAATGAATTATCTCATTCGGGCGATGAAAGCCGAACAAAAACATCAGAGAACAGATAACATACCATCGTGTTTCCCATATTACATTTTGCTAGACGCTGTATTCATCATGCAGGTGTAATACCAATACACATGTTTATTGTATAAGGAAACTATTGGAGTCTTGTCAGTCAGGGGCGCAGCAGTTCTTTTTAGTTTATTTAGTTTATTGATCTTACTATGCTCTTACATAGATTTCAGCCTTGGGAGGTCGCCGCTACACGTGATGATGCATCGTATCAGAAATAATGGTTCTTCTACCTTATTGTATTTTCATTATCAATTGTCCATAAAAGAGCGCTGTAGTTATAACGCGTTTGGCTACCAATCATTTTTACCTTTAGAAAAACTCTAACATAATAAATAAATGCATGAAAAAACATACAAACTGGTGAACTATTAGATGGCAGCATAGGAAAAAACCAGTTGTTTCCATCAATCAGGCTTAGATATATGTACTTTTTTCCCCACTAGAATAGAAACACAAATAAAAGTTTTTTTTTTCTTTTTTTTTTTCCTGCACGTCATCCCATATGATAAACCCGACTTTACAAGTTATCACAAATGTACGCACACACACGCACATACACACACTCAAGTACTCATCACAAATACTACACTGTTATCTATCTTCAGTAGGGGTCTCACCAGTTATAACCAGATGTAAAGGCAGATAAGAATCCTAGCATTGCTTCACAGTGACTTCATAAGTTCATACGTCACAAAACTATTAACTAGGGGCAGTGCTTCCAATGAGTAGATACAGGTCTTGCCTCCATGTATTATATCTATCCAACTTTTCCTTCAAAGTATGCAGGCTGAACTTCCTCACTACTGTATTCCAAATATCCACAGTGTTTTGACTCAACTATATCAGTGAGAGAGAGAGAGAGAGAGAGAGAGAGAGAGAGAGAGAGAGAGAGAGAGAGAGAGAGAGAGAGAGAATTTTGAAGCTTATCATCAATCACTGTTCTGTACCCTTATGTACCAATAAAGACTCAAGGCACTGGCATGGCACCTTCACTCACCATCAAGGGGAAAATAAGGTAAGGAGAGATCAAACATAATTAAAAAAGTATGTATAATCTTTATAAAGCGCATAATATATAAACTTTCTGAATCTATATATGGAATTCAGTGACTATATTAACAACCTTAGTGAAGTTATTGAGGAAACAATCACAGACTGCATTAAGTTTGCATCACACAAAATATTAGAAAACAAACATGAATACAAAAAATCATAAATATTTAAAATCGTTTGAACATGAAATCTTTTGAATGAAAATGATGTATCAGCATTATACATCAAAATAATAAATATTCATTTTGTAGACTAAGAAAATATACAATCTAACTGTGCACAACTATATTTCAGTACATATATACATATATAACTTTTCATTCATTACTTAAGATCACAGCAAGTTTTTCTTCTCTTTCAGGAAGTCTCACATCACGCTCCAAAGTGACAGTGCTTCCCTCCACACACACACACGCACACACTTTGCAGTGGTACAACTAACACCATTGCTTGCATGCATCATGTCATTGAGCAATAAGTGCAAAAATATATTGCCATAAAAAAACAAGGAAAAGAATCTAACAAAGGAACCTAATCATATTTAGTTTCTTCAGAAGTAATAACACTAATAAAAGTGTTGTCCCCTCTTCCAGCTTCACTTTTTAAGAAGCTGATCAATCTGAAAAAAAAGCCAATAATCAAAACAGGCAAGTCCAAAATTGTTGTTGTAAAGCTATTCTTATATTCCCTGATACTTACCATTTATTACTTTTGAGTAAACATAGCATAAATGAGGAAAATTGGGTTTTTTAGCTTGGTAGAGATCCCAATGATGATTCTAGAAAGGATGGAGGGCTTTCTACTTTGTTCTCCTTATCTTTAGTAGCTCTAGTTCATGTCACCTTGTGAATACTGCAAGTCCTTTTGTGGGTTGAGTATGTAACCTATCACTCACCTGAGCTTTGTACATTTCCTTCACATCTGCTAGGTCAAGTCGCAGCTCCTCAACCTCCTCCACCTTCTCCCCATGCATCTGCAATCAACAGAAGAGTATTAGCTTACCATTTCTACTTGAGAGAGAGAGAGAGAGAGAGAGAGAGAGAGAGAGAGAGAGAGAGAGAATACACACCTGTAGCAGGGCATTATATTTCTGCTCCATGTCAGCATACTGGTCTTTCAAGGCCTGGTAGTCTTCTATCTGTGACTGAAGACTCTCCACTTGACTAGTAATCGACACCAACTCCTGTGCCAGTGACTCCCTCTGTGTCTCATACCTCGCAATCTCACTGTGTAGGTGATGCACCTCTCCTGGAAATGAAATGCTTCCTGTGATAATGAAGCTACAAATATTTGCATCACATTATTCCGACACTAACAGGTGGAATAATAAATATTACAATGAGTGCACTTAGACAACATTGTACCTCAAATGTGGGAAATGGAATAAAAAGTATAGGAACTTGCCTTCTCTTTGCCTCAGCTGTGAGGTGAGAGCATCTACAGCAGCTGTGGAATTTGAACGAATAGAGTCGTAGAGAGATGTTCCTCGAGACCAACCAGATTCAAAAACTTCCTCCTGCTAGGAAATACATAGTGATTATTAGCAACTATCAATGACTAGCACACACACAAGCGCACACACACACACACACACACACACACACACTCAAGGCAATTCACTTCATTAGATATCATTAGGATTACACTTCATTATACCAGATACACTTTAGTGACTCACCCCCCACTGATACCCAGAAAAGGACTCTGAGAGGGAGCCTGTGATGGAGAGCCGTGAGAGGGAAGGCGTTGGAGAGGATCTGGGGGTGCTTGCATGGCTCTCTGCAGTGCCGCTGGCTGTCATTTGGACCAGTTTGCGCTCCCTGTCTTTCAGTTGTTCCTGAAGGGCAGTGCTCTTTTTCTTTTCTGCTGCCACAGCCGTCTTCTCCATCTCCAGCTGTTGTTCAAGACTGTCACGTTCTCTTTTCACTTCTGCAATCTCCTCAGCAAATGAAGTCTTTAAAGCCTCAATCTGGATGTTTTCCCTGAAATGTTTGGGTTTTAAGAATGAAGATAAAGATGTAACTAAAACATCACACAACAATGAGAATAAATGCCTTTTTCAAACACGATATTTCAGGGAAATGTCAGATTAGGAATAACTTTGTTAGGAATGGCATGAGCATACTTATTTTGAATATTGTGAGTGAATGCATTCAGTAAGTCACATCAGTAAGAACATTATATCAATACATAATGAATTACTGAAATAAAAGTAAAACTCACTTTATCCTTGATTCAGACAAAGACTCAAGCTTTGTCGTTGCAATGTTCAATTCTGAAGACACTCTTGCATTCTCAGCACGCAAATTAGTTACCTAGAATAAAACACTTAATTAACAATAAACACTGAAAAACATAATAAAATAAAATCAATCTCATCTGCTACAATACATAACTGAAAATATACTAATAACATATTCCCTATCTCTTAAGACCACAAATAATGTCATAAATGATCCAATATTAAGTTAAAAGTATGTTTTTCATCTCATCCTTAAACTGAAATCTTTTATTTCTTTTACTTTTGGTGTTAAATCTCAAAAGCTGCTATTATCAGTCTGGCAGATCCTACAGTACAGAATGTATTACTAATGAACACTAAACTCCACCTGTGTTTGCAGGGCAGCATTGTTTGCTGCCAACTCAGCGTACTGTTCCCGCATTGCTCTCTCCTTTTCTGTGCTTGCAGCCGCAGCTGTCAGTGTTTCATCTGCACATAAGAACAAAATATATAAGTAAATTTTCTTTATTTTACATCTCTTAACATTCTATTCCAATGTTTAGGAAATATATGTAAAAAGGTGCTGAAAAATATGATACTATATAGGTTTTTTCTTATACCACTATTGTTCTGGAATATTTCATTAAAAATGTTTAAAACATAATCACTAAAACCTTTTTGACTGTGTGCCATACTGTTCTTTAGTTTGCTTTAACTACACAAAATTAAAAATTAAAATTGAGTAATTAATAGAGTATCAACTCACTGAGGCGTTGTGTAAGGGAGGCCTCCAGTGACTCCCATGATGCTTGCTGGGAGGAGTGTGTTGCCTGCAGGTTCTCCATCTGGCGCAGGAGAGGCCGCGTCGCTGCACTCACAGCACCGGACATCTCCTCTGCACGTGCTTCTGTTTCTGCCACTCTCTGCTGGAGCTCTGCGTTGTCTGCACGAAGCTGACGTTCTTTTCTGTAAGTCAAGGAGTTGATACTTTCCCTCTTCAGCCAGGGGCCAAGGAGATTAAAGAGTGCAAAACTGTATGAAGGCAAGACTTTTAATCAAATGTTCTCAATGAGTAACTTGTAAGGGCATACCTGTTGGCTTGACTTTCACACTGAGTGAGGGCCTCCTGAAGCTCCACCACCTGGGCCATGAGGGCAGCTTGCTCCCGTCTTGCCTGCTCCTGAGCCTCTGCCAGCGTGGCCTCCAGACGCCGCTGCACTCCCACCTCTGCACTCAACACCTGCTCCTGGGCCTGTGCATCACAAGCAGCCACCTCTCTCTTCAGCTCTGCCATCTCTCTGTCAGGATAAAAGATTATCTTATTGAAAATTAGAGCTATTTCACCTGTTTATCTAATGGTGATGTGTAAGACAATATTCAACATCTTACCGTATTTCTTCTTAAACACCATAAAAAATCTCTTTGCCTTTCACATCTCTGTCAGGATAAAAAAATATCCTAATTGAAAACTAAAGCTATTCTATCTAACGGTAATGTACTTGAATACAGTATTCAAAGTCTTATTCCTTCCACATCACATCCCGGTCAAATTTCTTGCCTGTTCACTCCAATAAGACATTACTCGAGAAACCATACTCCTTCCTCCCTCTAACAATACTCTAACATGACTAAACCTAACTTAACCTTAATCAGGAATGGATAGGATATTACCAAAGAACTTTTGCCTCTTCCTCACTCCCTCCTTTACACCCCAAACTTAATCTAACATCCCTCCCCCATCATTCCCTTCAGTGCACACCTGTAGGCAGTATCTAGGGCACTCTTCAGCACTGTCATCTTGCCCTCCAGCTCAGCGTTCTCAGCCGCCACATCCTTCACTGCCTGCTCAAGTCGCTGGTTGGTGGCATTCAGCTGACACACGGCATCTATCTGGCGTCGCTCCATCTCCTCCTTGGCTGAGAGTTGTTTTCTCAGTCGCTCAAGATCACGTGACTGCTCCTCCAACTTGTCTCTGGGATCACAAGAGGTAAGAGCCTGAATACATTTTGCTCCATGTATTGTCAATGATAGGATGGGTGTTTCTGATATGCCTGTACTTGTGTTAATGAATAAACTGATTTTATGGAAGTAACATGACCCAGCTAATTTTTTAACAGTGACCACTAACTTGTGTGGGGAAAAATATGATGCATTTCAACTCATGAACTAAAAAATGAAAGGATTAGCAATTAAATAAAAACTTTGCCTAATTTAACCTCACCTAAACCTCAGACAGAAGTTCCATTGTTATATGATTATCATCCACATCAACTAAGCAAACAATCAATAAATAAATCTATGAATGAAAACAAAATAGAAAACCATACTTTTGTGTCTTTATGGTGGTTTCATTCTCCTTTTCTTTGCTGCGGAGTTTCTTGATAATGTTGGAATAGCTGAGCTGTTGCTTGCTAAGTTTCTCTCCTTCCTCCCTCAACTCCTTTATCACAGTGTCTCTCTCCTCCTGGTACCTTGCCACCTCTGCTGAGCTCAGTCTTGTTGCTGCCTCTGCACGGGCTTCCTGCAAGTGACAGTTCCTCAACATACAGAGAATAAAAGAGCAATCAGTGAAGAAAATGACTGGAATAGTGACTTCTTAATATTGGTTTCATTTATAACTTGCAAGTTATGGATAGGTGACAGTGAGTCAAGCCTAATATTCATACACACTCACACACACATATATATACCTCAAGTAGCTTCTTAAAGTTCTCCTTCTCCCGCAATGCCTGCTGGAACTTTCTCTCCATGGTGACAAGACGCTGGGTGAACTCCTCTCGTAAAGATTCTGTTGCCTCCACGCTGCTGCCGCCCTCCAAGTCCTCCACATGACTGAACACAACAATATAACATCATTTCTCTACTAAACTCAGGAACTCCCTACCTGTGTCTGTATTTTCAACTTCCTATTCCTTCCAACCTCCTCTTTTCACATTTCTTTAAGATAATTTCCATGCATTTTCATGAGCCTTGAAAGAAAATGTAAATATTATTGAGGATTCTACAGAAAATGATATTGAAATCTTACACCAAGCAAAATCATCAGAATAATGACAATAATAAGCTCACAATGGTAGTAATCAAAATAAGGAACATCACTGTCACTCACGCTTTGAGACGCAGGTTAGTGTCCTGAAGAGCTGCATTAACCTGACTCAGCTCCAGCACCTTGGTCTCCCTCGCCTCAAGCACCTCAGTCAGCTGGGCCACTTTCTGTACACAAAACATAAGGACGAAAGAATAGAAGATTGGAAGGAATATGAGTAAGAAAAGCTCAAAGAAACAGTGAGAACTACATATAATAGTTCCTAATATAGTAGTATAGTAGTAGTGGCAATAGTAATAGATTTCCTGCTTGAAACATATATACCTATCCCCACCTATCATCTTCATCCATACATTTGTCTAATAGTAAGAGCTTGCAGTCATTTCAAAAGCTAGTGAAGAATATTTAAATCTACAAGTACAGAGATCCCTGTGAGAGAAGTAGTAATGAAGATATGTTCGACTTTCAAAGTTAAGTAAAAAATACATAGAACAAAGAATTTACACAATGCAATTCACAATCTTAGTCTCTGGTATGAGAAGAGATAATAATTGGAATAATAAGACCAAAGAAGCACTGAAAACTGAACCTTTATAAGCTTGTCCACCTCAGATGAATGATTCTCTGAAGAACTCTCACTGGTTTCCGAAAAGTTGGACTGATTGCGCCGATGACCTGGAAAAAGAAACAAATAAATTAATAAGATTCATGTGTAATACCAAAAATATAATAAAACACACTGCAGATCATTCCATTACTAAAGCTGTATGCATAACACCAGTCAAGGATAAACAATAAATGGTAATGCAAGAAACAAGAAGGAGAGAGAGAGAGAGAGAGAGAGAGAGAGAGAGAGAGAGAGAGAGAGAGAGAGAGAGAGAGAGAGAGAGAGAGAGAGAGAAATGCCACTAGTTCTTTTCCATACTGAGAAACAAAGGATTATTCCATAAACAAAGTAATAACAGCACAATAATGCAAGGAATGACAGCATTCCAAATATAACTGATCAAGTCACTCTGCCCCAACAAACACATGCACCACCACCATCACCACCACTACCACCACCACCACCACCATCACCATACACCAACAAACCAGTGAAGATTTTTGTCACCTCTCATACACAGTACCCTCTTGAGTTTTGCACTTGCACTAAACTAGAGGAAAACAGTATTAAAAACACTGGCAAATCATCTATTATTCTGGCTGTATGACCCAGAACTATGTGAACATGTGTGTGTGTGTTTTGTCCTTGAATACGGCATGATGCAGCAGTACAATATTGTGGCATGTAGAAATGTGTTAGTGTGTCTTTGATCCTCACATCCAGGGTGATGCAGTGGGGCTGTTTATGTTTTTGTGGCAGTGGCTTGTTGTTCTCTCTCTCTCCATGCAAGCCAACAGATAAGTAATCCATATATTCAGGAGTGTAAGCTGTAGATGTCATTATACATAAAATACATAATAATAATTCAATCTTAGTCTGTGTGATCAGTAGCAGGAAGAAATGACTCACATAACAAAAGCCCTCATCTTCAAGAGACAATACTCATGAATTTTAAAGTTTAGAATTCAAGAATAGGCATAAAACTTGATGACAACGAAACTCAGGAGGGTACTGCATGTATTGCGTAGGTGGTACCATATGTGAGGCATTGTGTACCTTTGACAAAATGTGACTGGCCTTGCAGGACTTGAGTGATGGAGACCGGATCAATAGTCAGGCTGGCGGGGCCCAAATTAAACATCTCCCCCTCAGACTCACTAATACTGGTAAAGCTGGTGGTCATGGACGAGGGAACTGTCTCCACTTTGCAAATATAAAATGAATTAATCATTAGAGTCAAGAGAATATCATTAATGGCCAGAGAAATGAGATGTGCACCAGAACTTTGAGTCTGTGGTGCCTTGTTTGGGCCACCCCATGTAGCATTGTCAACCTGATTTACACCAAAACAAATAAAATAAATTGTCAAGTTCAGATGATAGGAAAAATATAGAAAGAAAATCAAATATGAGTAAAGATGGTGAATTTCTTCATTCTAATTGAGACAAGGAGGTGATATAAAAATCATGTTCCATACACTGTGAACACCCAAAAAGTATTAATACAAAGAGGGCTGTCCCTACTTTAAAAATATAAAATCAACATATGAGAGCAATATTAATGGCCAGAGAGAGATGAGACCTTTAAAACCTGTAAGTGGCAAGTTTAACCTTTCATACCTCTCTCACTGTTAGTCTTTTTGTGGTTGCTGGAAGAATCTGAGGCAGACGACTCTGAGCGGTCGTTGAGGAAGGAGCGCAGGCCTCGCTGTGCTGTGGACCACACACGGGAGGTGGTCGCTGATGTGCTCCGGGATACTACTGTGCTGCCATCCAGACTGGGACTGTGGAGATACATTAGTTGATACAAAATTACAGATTGCACAGTTCTTGCATCCATAGACAGACTTATATTCCCTTTAAGGAATAGAAAAAGTTACAGAAAAAGCTTAGTTGCCAGTTCCCATGCAGGTCCAAGAAAGTTAGCCAAAAGAAAGGGATAATTGTCTTGAAACCTTTCTTTCAAAATGGGTTCAGGTCATAGGAAGATGGAAATACAGAAGCAGGTAGAGAGTTCCAGAGTTTATCACAGTTTATAGACAATTACAAGGTCTTCAAAAGATAAGATTTCTTGCATTCATAGAGTTGACTTATTTTCATTGACGACTAAAGCTACTTAAATAAAATATCATGAATCCAAACTAGATTACAGTCCACATAAAGTACAATTAGAAAAGCAAGTGTTGAAGAAAACTTCTTACATCACAGCAATATGAATATAGTGAGGCAAGCCAATTCTATCATGATCATTTCTGACAGCTGGTTTAGGATCTTAGTGCACTACAACTAACCTGGAGATGACTTCAATATCAGAGGAGGTTGTTGTCTCCACTTCATCACCTGAGCTGTGGCCAGAGGTGTGTCCTGAGCCAACTTTCAAAGCCTCTGATCTGCAGCACAAGAAAACAACATAAATACCAAAAACCTTTGTTCAGAGGAAGACATACAAAGCCCCCTGGCCTCTACTGTTTCTTTAGACATCTCTTATGACATGCAGGGTATACAGTAGCAGTACTCTTAGCTCCTGCCACAGACTAAGAGCAAAGTAGGAAAGTCTCATTATGAAGGGGCTGCATTAAATCAATGTATAGTGTTATTCCTTGCTGTAAAAGTACCCTGCATTTCCTGGGGTGAGTGTAGTAAATGTAGGAGAGGGATTGCTCACACTAGGAAGAGGCAAGGTAATGTATGGTGTTGGCCCTTCTTATTGATAGAAGTGGTCATCAGCATCTCTATGTCTAAGCTCCCAAGGTCCAGTAGAGTGATCTAGCACAGAAACACACATTACCAATAAGAGAAAGAACAGGACCAATTGAGACACAGAGATGGAACCACAAAATTAATACATGCATACACACACCAACCTTTCTGAGGAGGAGGGTGAGTGTTCTCTCTCAGGAGGGGAAGAAGAAGATGCTCCACTGACAGCTTCCTCATCCCCCATGGCTTCCTCCAGCAGACAGCGCACCACCGACCCACCAGACCCACTTGTGCTGCTCTCATGCATGTCGATGTCTGACGGGCGCTCTGAGCACTCTGTCTCCACTCCTCGAGAGACACTCCTTGAAGGGAAAGATGGCGAATTGTTTTTATTGCCAGTTTGCTCTCACTGTTGCCTCGAATTGCTACAAATCACAAGTGCACTAAAAAAGAAGAGAGGGACCTAAAGAAGCACCATCTCATCTGCATGGTGTCCTTCCATAGACAAAGTTAAGGGAGTAAAGCAGTCTAAAGAAACACCAAACTGTACATGATCACACTATTGCCTTGGTGGACTCACCAGACCATCTGTGTGGAGTCTATTGAAGCAGTGATAGTGTCTGAGCTGCCTCCACTCTCCACAGACACATCCAGGGCAGTAGCAGGTGGTATGGTGACGTCCCCTTCCTCCATCACTGTGTGTTCCTCTGTAGCAGGAAACCCATCTGTCTGGCTAGCATGGGAGGCTCCACTGACCTCTACATCATGGACTGTGGCTGTTTGTCGGGCAGGTCTAGAAGGTGCACTGTCAACAAGAACACTCAGAGCAGCAGCAGCTAAGTTGCTACTCTCCTGCCCCTTGCAAAGACTGAGTGACAGAGTCGTAGGTGGGGCAACAGTGTCACTTGTGCTGCCAGTCTTCTGTAAATTGACACTACTTAAGTCTAGTCTGTGTGCAGAGTCAGTGGGGAGGGATTCTTCTTTGCTTATTACTTGAATAGCTTTGTCTTCTTCTATTGTTTGGGGTTTCTGGTGACCCTGGTTTTGATCAGCTGATGTCTCCACTACAGTGTGTGCATTGCTGTCGGTTATCTTATGCAAGGTAGGTTGTACGTTGACGACAATCCCTGGTGGAGGGCTGAGGTCCTGAACTAGAGTGTTGTTGCAGGAGTCCAGATGTGATGGTGAGGAGTCGCTTGAAGATACATCAGTCAACACCTGAGACAATGACATTCATCAAACTAATGGAAAATATAAGGATCAAGAGGGACTTGATCTGTTAAATTGCACTATTTGTTCTTAAATCAATCTACAGTTGAAGTCAATAGTATTAATTCCTGAAGTTTATCCTTCTCAATTAATCCTGACTATATAAAAGTTTAAATAATAAAAATGCTGATAAGAATAAAGCTCCCTTAACATTTCCTCAAGTACAGCACTAATGCTTTCACTCATTTTACCATAATTATCACAATAAATGGCTTTTCATACGTACTTCAAGAAGCTTTGATGCCACTTGATGACACCACCAACCTGCACACCACACACCTTTATTGTCTTTTATACAATATGGCAATTTAACTTGACCCAAGTGGATGCCCATGCACTTGAGGACCCCTTGGCCCCTCAGAGTGCCTATGTTCCCCCTGTGTCACTGAACAACAGCTCACCTCAATAGATGATGGAGAAGTGAGAAGGCTGGATGAGCCGAGGACCTCAATGGAGTCTGGTGAACTGATAGGACTGGGCTTCAAGGGACCACAAAAGACCACCTGCTTCATCTCGGCCACGGTGCCTGACGACGCACACACCGGTGATTCCCCATCATCGGGTGAATTGCTTTCTGATGTGAGCACTACTATACTTTCTGGAGTGTTGACTTCTGAGTTGGCACGCGAAACTGTAGCTGTTGTCGTAAGAGTAGTAGCGGAAGTAGTTCGAGTATCTGTACATTCTTCGGTATAACTAACAACACTACCACTGTTATCTGGTTCCATTTCAAAGCATGGGTTGTGTTCTTCCTGGAAAACATCTTCGGATATTGCCACTGGGACATCCAAGTCAACAGATCTCCCAGACAGAGAACCCTGACTCTCCTGCCGCACAAAGCCTCCAGCGTCACTCTCCACACTGCCCACCACCAGTCTGCTTTTGGCAAAGCCCTCTTCATCTATAGTGTCATCCACTAAGCTGTCCTCACGCTCCTCTATCTCCCCTGCTGCTGTGCCAAAGGTGCCTGGAAACACAGAAAAATGAACACCTCACTCACACCAGCTCATCTGAAGACCATCCACATCTTGGGGTAATGGAAACCAAAGTATAAATGGGAAGAAATAGAGATGAAGACATAAAAAGGATGAGAGAGAGTGAGAGAGGGCAAGAGAGAGATTCTAATTCTTGAAGGACCATTTCAATTCCTGAGGGAGACACAAACTATGCAGTGTACTCATGGTGAGGACAAGTGAAACCAGATCTTTCCCTGAGTATTCATATTTCACCTATTGGCTGGCCCTTATACTGAATTATATTTGGAACTGAGGATAGAAAGGGATGGACAAAGCAGAGGCACCTTAAAACAATGCCTCCATATAGACACACAACTGAAGAGGATAATCCTACTATAAAAGAAGCACTACCTTGCTACTGGTGTGTACTTACCTTCCAGATGGTGTTGATGGTCTGAGGACACCATGAGGCCACTTTCCCAACCCCAACCCCACTCTCCCTCCACATCCCTGCTCCTGTCCTCCTCACTGCTCTCGGCTGACCCTTGCTCTTTGTCTGCCTTCTGCTGCTGCACATACATCAGAACACATTAACACAAAGAAAAATAGCCATGGTCAATCTGTATAAAGGCATCAGAGTAACATTTACACTAATAAAATAGGCAACAAAACTGGCAGATTCAGATTACACTAAAATTGAAGCTGGGGGGCACTCACCTGGGACACTTTGGTTTGTGAGGCACACTCCTGCAGGGTGGTAGTGCGGGGTTGGGTGGACACTGGGCTGCTGGCCAACTGGAGGGAGGGGAGGCTGGCACTGCTGCGAGGAGGCTGGGTGGCCACAATGGACTTCTTACTGGGACTGTCTGAGGCGGCTGCACCCTCACCATCATCTGGGAATAATGCGTCATGTATCTTGTTTCTTATCTTCATGTACATACAAGTGTGGCTAGCTTATGAATGTTATAGTTGTTGGAAGTAAAAATTATAGTTGGACAGCATATATATATATAGCAGCATATAGTATATAGACCACAACTTACTTTGCAGAGGCTCCTTGGGCACCTCAGAGTTCTCAAAGAAGGAGCCGGTGAAGGAACCCCAAAGGCTGCCAACTATGTGAGCCGGTGGCTTCCCTCCATCTGGAAGTAATGTGTGCTTGAGCTTTCATCACTATCATAGCTGCTTTATCTACATGTCAAGTCACAGGGGAAATACAGAAGCAGGTTGGGAGTTCCAGAGTTTACCAGCACAAAGGGATGAAGGCTGAAAATATCGATTAAGTCTTGCATTAGAGAGGTGGACATAAAAAGTTTTATTCAGTGAGCATGTGGGAGATAGGAGGAGAGGTGAAACGCTATCAAGATCAGAAGAGCAGTTGATGTGAAAGTAGAAGATAGTATGAGATAAGGAAAAGAGAGAGGTTGACGAAAGTCAGCTAGGTGAGAGGCACTGGCAATATGTTAGTATATACACACCTTTCGTCACTGCCTTCCCTTCTGATGAGTCAACAGGGGAGTTGACAGGTGTCAAAGGAGATTTTTTCTTGTCCAGTCCAAAGGAAGCAAAGAAACTCTCTGATTCATCCTTCAACTTTTCTTGGAGACCTGAAAGTTTCCTCTATGTATATGTCTGACAGGGGGTACCAACCTAACTCCCAAGCATCCCAAGGAGAGGAAAGAGAGAGTTTATCAAAGGTATCCAGCAGATGGGAAAGGTTGAGGGAAGATGGTAAAGGTTAAGTTATAGTATGATTGTTACTCCTGCTGTTTTAAGGTGAAAAGGGGGACAGTCCTGTGTCAATGTGTCTTAACAGCCTATCAACAAGTCCACCTCTTTTTTTATACAAGAGCAATTGAACAAACATTAAGATATAAGTTTACATAGATTTAGATCTGATTTGCATGAAAAAAAAAATCACAAATTCCATGTATTTATCTTTTCTGAAAATACTGGAATAGAGTCTGTAATGAGGTTATTATAGTTGAGTCTTAAGGGAACTTTAAATCAAAATTACACAGAATAATGCATGGGAATCATAGTGGAAATAATTGCACATGTTTCAAATAGGTACTGCCATATGTAGACCTGATGGGTTTTTGCAGCTTCCCTTATTTTCTTGTGTTCTTTATTGGACCGAGTCAAACCTTTGGAAGGCTGCGCTGAGGATGCCACAGGGAGCGTTGACGGTGGTAGAATATTTTCTTCATTTTCCTCTATGTCGAGAGCCTTGTCAATGGTGCGCTGTGCTTCCTTCAGGGCAGACTTAGCAAGGGAGGTGAGGCCGGCTGCATCAAACCAGCTCATGGTGACACGTCTTCCCAGTGTAAAGAAAAATTTTGTCAGAGAGAGCACACAGTAGCATAGGATATCATGGGAATAATGGTTAATGATAATGCAATGAGGTATTTTGTCATGACTACCTACAAGTCAATGTTATATGAAGCAAACAACATAATGTCACCGTTCAAAGACATTATTCTTGCCAATCAGAGTTCTACTAGATTCTTTTCCTGCTGTTTCTTTTTATCATCTAGAATTAGCCAACCACTAACCTCAGGAAGGCAACAAATCAAGGTAAAGTGTTGGTCTGACAGAAAATATCATTAAATGTATTACTGTTGCAGTTTATCCAGAAATGGGCAAAGTATGATGTATTTTCTACAATCGTGATGCTGTATACACCATAAAAGTAACAGTAAGCAGTAAGTTAATTAGTCTTATCCTATTAATGTCATCCAAAACAACCTTCAAGAAACTCAGGATAAAAACAATGCTAATAATATAACCTAACCTGCTGAGGGGTATTATATTCCTCTCCCATCAGTATTACACGGCTTTTCTTACCTTCAATATCGAAAAGGAAGGTTTACCAGATGAGTTAACCAATGAGAAACAGTGATGAGTTGTAAAGGAAAGTCTAGTGGGAAAACATTTCTGTGACACCCCTGCTATAATAAGCCAATAAGTACAAACCACACAATATCGCAATGACCACAGTGACTCTAGCAATGAGGATATTACACCAAAGGTACAAGGGAAGCATCACCTCTCAGGGCGGGGGAGGAGGCAGCATCCCCAATGAGAGGCGTGGTTGATGTATTGGAAGTCTCAGCTGACACGCAGGCAATACAACGCTTAGCTGCCAGTGCGTCTCGTTTCACTCTATTCCGTGGCACTCAGGGAAATCATGTAAATTAATTCATATTCGTCTTATTCTTAAAAGTAAATATGTATAGTGTTTAATATTGACACAGGAGAGTTAGATAGATAGAGATCAAGTCAGAGCCAAGGCAATATTCATCAGTTCTCTGCAGCCAGTATAGGAAACTATAAATTCCTTTGTACATTTTTTATACGGTTCTACTGACTGATTAACAAGACTTCTACAGCAGTGGTAGTACTAGGGATGACAGTTACATCATATGTACTGTAATCTGCCATCTATTTGTGCATCATTTGCTCACAAGTAACATATAAGATTTTTATTAGGTCAGAAATATACGACAATTGCCTGAGAATACCCCAGCAGGATCCAGTGCTGTTCTGCCTGAGCTGAATATTGGCAAGATGAAATGACACTCAACATTACATATAAATATTGAAATAGGAGAGACAATGGAAGAAATATTGCAATGAAGTCTTGATTTTGGTCCCGTTGTTGCGCGTGAAGAGAGAATCCCGTCTCTTCCAATGTTTGTGTAGTCCGACTCGTGGACAGAGTTTAGAAAAGCAATAGAAATGAACATAAAACTGAACATACCGTAAATGAAAGAAAAGAATTACTAGTGGTGCTAATAAGGGTGTGAAGAGTTGAAGGAAAAGAGAAATAGAAGAAAGAAAAGAGTAAGGGATGAATACAGGCAGAAGAGAGGGAGGAAAGGCGGTGCAAAGCTCTTCGCTATATTCACCGTAATATGCAAGGTTTTCAAGGAATCTGTGAGTGTTTCTATGGGTAGGTGTGTACTAGTTGTGGTGGTAGGGGTGTGGGGAAGAGAAAGTAGAAATTGAGAGAGGAGTTGAGCAAAAAAGATGTAAAAACCTAAGAGGTTATGGAAGGCCCTCTTGAAAGCTAAATGTTGCCTTTACCTGGCCCCGACCACTCAGACAGTTTTCGCGGTCAAGTTTAAGCGTAATGAAGGTGGGAGGGAGAGAGGAGGGGAGGGGGCCGTACCCCACCGGGGCGCCCTCACCAGCAGGATATTGTCTTTGCTTCTGGACTGTTTATTTGGGATCAATAGTCACATTTAAGGCTTTTTATGAGTACTGTGGCGTGTTTGGAGTGATTTGCGTGCGTGTGTGTGGTGGAGGTAGCTGTGGTGGGCGGTATTGGGGGGGTAAATAAGGGGGCATTTTTGGGCTAAATTTCTTGCAACGCCCAATACACTTTTTTTTTTTTTTTTTAGTGTATTTTGAAGCGTCGTGTGGTGTTTCGAGTGTGTGGTTTCGATGTATATTGGGTATTATAATATGTATTTTGAAGTGTGCCGTGTCTGGGATTATTTCTAACACTTCCCTTTACAAACATCCCATACTTTCGTTAGTAAAGTAAATAAGAAAGTCCCAGAGGCCAGCAATTGCAAGGATCTCGTCTGATCTCAGAAGAAAAGAATAAAAAAAAAAGCATGAGAGATCGAGTGTGGGAGAGGCGGTCACCTCAACACAATGCTCTTTAAGAAAAGTTGGTAAGGCAGTTTGGAAAGTTTGCCATGTGGAATACATAGAGATGAGTGTGGCTGCGACTAGTGTAGGGAGTAGACCATGTATAAGGCTGGGACTGAAGCGTCTGTGGGGCTGAAGCCAGACTCCAGTGTGGCTGCAGGTTGTTGTCCATTCGTCGCTGTTGTCGCATTGTTATGACGTCCTTGACTGTGGAAAGTGAGAGGCGTTGAGGCCCACGACCCAGACACCCCTGGCTGTAAATAGGCCAGCCACTGTGTACACTACAAGAGTAAACATATTCCCCGGGGCAGCCTGACCCAACACAGCCAATACCATGCTTTTTTTTAATTATTATTATTTCACGTGTTTTCTTATAACACAAAGTATTTTACACGAGTGAAAAGTTCTTATAGTATTTTAGAACGGAATACGAGTATATATACACTATATCCTTCGTGAGATGCCCCGGAGAAGCAATGGGATTAGTTAGCATGCAAGTCTGTGAGTCAGCCTTTTGCACACCAGCAGCTGAAGTTACTGGGGTGGCGGCAGCTTCCTTGTATACAGTTTCGCTGACGCTGAGTTCAAACTTAAAGGTATTGCGTCCATCCATCTTCGCCGCACGTGTGTTAAATCCGTATTCAAGAAATGCTTTGCTTTCTCTACGCGACTATTTTCCAAGGCCATAGAGATGATAAGCAGGGTTTTCAAGAGTGTTTCTCCAGTTAATAAAGTAGAAACCTCGTAAAAACACCTTTAAAAACTTGTAAATTCAAATAAAGTCTTTTGAAATAATGGAGATGAAGCATAGAAGTTTGAAAATACCAACCTTAGACTCCCCGCAAACTCCAACTCAGACATTCAAGTGATAGAGCAACTTAATTAATGGCCTAACCCTGCACTCCTGCACCGCATCACTCACACCATGCTGATACACGCACAATATTGCTGCAGATTAGATAGCTACCGCTCCTTGTAATGACTACCATAAATCGTTGCATTAAGGAATAGTCGGTAAGAAAAGGAAAGATAGTATAAGTATTCTTTTTTATTTGTATTCCGGTATTCTCGTTAATACAGCAGAACAATGGTGTGTGTGTGTGTGTGTGTGTGTGTGTGTGTGTGTGTGTGTGTGTGTGTGTGTGTGTGTGTGTGTGTGTGTGTGTGTGTGTGATCCTATTAGTATTAAACATCATCAGAATAACGCGTCCTGCACTGAGCAAATGATCAAGTTCCCTCGAGAGAAACAAAAATAAATAAAACGGAACAAAATCAAATCATCAAACCAATTCAAAGCGTCATTCACACATTCAGACCGGAAGATTCAGCTGATGGAGAGCGCCACGCCACACGCACCTATCCACCCACAACACTATTTGGACAGGCCCGAGACTCGCTTGTGTGTACCTTTCCCTTTTCCGTGAGAATGAACAGCGTGAGGTTGGATGTCTGCCCAGCACTCACGTAACCCGAACTAGCATTGTCACCCACTGAGAGGCTAGCACCGGTGAGCACAAATGAGAGAACTGATGACACTGATGGAAAACACTGTCGCACGTTGTCACATTCAGTAGAAAAAGAAGACAAAAATTTCGATGCCTTGTGCAGATCCGCCTTCCCTTTTGCAGTCTCACGTTCTTGAGATAGGTACGGTAAGGGTTCAAAAATCCGTGAAGCATAGTAGGGCTCAGACTACAGCTTCGACGTGTTCCCCCTTACTGTAAAAACCTCCCCTCTTCCTCGCTCTTCCATCGAATTCCCCCCTGTAAAAGTATAAACTCGCACCACTCAGCGTTCTCCATCAGGGCTTTACCTTCACTGTCAGAAGGTATTGCACTGTGACGAGGAGCTGAACATCCTCGTAAAACTTGACTATTTTCAAGTGGGGAGCGAGACTCATATCTTGGAAGTTTTAGTGAAGGTTGTCTTGGAGTCTGTGTGAGGCTGCTGCTTGGACCGGCGGCGGAGTAAGGTGCAGCAGAGGCTAACAAACGTGTCCCAGAACTGCTTGCACATGACGCAGTAGAGCAGGAAGTTAATGGAGCTGTTTGTGAGGGCCAGCAAGTCCATGAGGTCCCCTAGCTGGATGTAGCAGTCACTGGAGAGGGAGAGAGAGAGGGTGGGGAGAGTAGGGGACAATTTTAATAAGGAGATTGGTTTGATATTTTTACTGAGGATGATACAGGCTGATGTAATGCGGTTTTTGGTAGCAGTGGCGATGGTGATGGTGATGGTGTGTAAAGTAGAGGCAGTTGTAATGTTTTGTTGCTTATAATTGGTTGTTCAAATGACTTAATGATAGTGATTGTTGTGATGAAGTGCGGTATAGCAATGATGATTGTGATGAAAGATTTATAGTGTTGCTGGCAGCGATAGAGGCAGATGTGAAGAAGTGATGGTACTGTAAATATGGCAGTGGTAGTGATAATAGTGAGGCATATACATAAAATAAACACACAGACACATTGACAAGACCACCATTAGTAGTAGGAATGATCAAAACACCAACAACATTAATAAAAAATGGCACAGGCTATTTATCCCCACCTGGCCTCACTGCACTATCTAATTAAGTGAAGTGAAGTGAAGTGAATCCTTTTATATATAGATCAGACCCACTGCTGCCCAAAACAAGACTCTACGCTATGTTATTGACTCCTTACGTGCCTGAGTATTAAAGTTCTTTGTCCTGTTTTCCTCGAAGTCCTTGGAGGGAGCGCATAGTATGAGGAGGGGCGAAGAGTTCCAGATTTAATGAAGAGAGAGAGTAAAAGGACCAGGTTGTTTATTGAATCTCGGGTACTCATTGTATAGAACCAATATCCAGAAACGCTTTGCTCTCTCCCCACGACTATTTCTGAAAGCCCACATCGATATTCGGCTTCCGAGTCGCGTTTCTCCAGTTAATAAGGTGCAAATGATGTTTATCTGTCACTGCAATGTTAAACACACCTTGGAAAACCCGTGTAACCTCAACTACCATGCACCTTTTAGAAATAGTGGAAATTCATTACAGGTTTCAAAATATGGTCATGAATTTGTTATTTCCCCCCTCCCCTCTTTTTAGCTCCTTATTGACTGAAGATTAACACCTGAATAACTGAGACTTCCATTCACCCTACTACTCTGCATATGCACGAGTGATGTGGCTGCGCGAACACAAGGCGGGGACAGACTGAACTGTGTGTTGTGTTGCATGCGGTTATTTGACTTGCAATTTGACAACTCACGGAGAGGTAGAGGGCTGATATTGCTTTCTGTGAGTGAGGTGTTGGCTATATCACCGTCTGTCTTCACTTGAACGTGCTACAGTCTTGTGTGTGTGTGTGTGTGTGTGTGTGTGTGTGTGTGTGTGTGTGTGTGTGTGTGTGTGTAGACTTACCTAATGAATTTGTGGCCATAGAAGAGTGCCATGCCAGTTAGAACGCCTTGTGGAGCCTCCGCCAACAAGAACAACGCCATCATTAGCAGTAGCATGCTCGTACTGCGCTCCGTGGCTCCCTGTAATAACATAAGCTCTCTTTAGTTGGTTCTCATCCTCTCCCGTGTTGTCCCGCCTGCCCGAAAGACTCCAATTCCCTTGTCTTCTTATAACACACGTGATCTTCTCTTCTTTCCTCGATTAATTCTTGCAGTACATCGCTACCCGGTTGTTGATACTGGTTGTTTGAGAATATATTTAGTATGCCTCCTGTTTTGTCACATGCAGAGGGTCTTAACTGTTCATGATTTAATGGCACGTGTTTTTGTGTTTTCCTTGTTATTTATGTGTACACTCCAAACTGTGGCTCGTTAGATAAAACAGTCGTGTGGAAAAGTATGGCGCTGCATTCTTTTTTTGTTTATTTATTTTTTTCCCGGCAGTATCACCACGGGGCATATATTACAGTGTGATGGTGAGCCTGACAGGGCCGCCATGTCGTTGGGCGCAGGCTACAGACTACATAGCATTTCACTGTTTTGTTTCAGTACGTTTTGTTTACATTTCGCCTTTCCTACTCCATTCATTCGCATTTGTTGTAATTCGTTAACATATCGTACACACACACACAGATATACACACATACACACAGATATACACACATACACTAGTTTAGCGGCGCCTTCTTTACTGACCGGCATCTCATTGGAACTTTGTTAGCCTGCCACACTTACATAAAATATAAGGAACATTGAAACGAACCCTTTCAGTACTGGGACACATTTTTACCACGAGTTATGGGTGTGACTAGACGACTTTCTTGATATTAGGAAAGCTCTGTGATGTTTACTATTCTGATCCTCACATGAGTTTCTGAAGTTGTATAAAATCGAGGGCAGAATCAATATGGAAATGCATCCCGTTACTAAGTGGGATAAATAAACAACCGGAGACAAATTCAAGAGATATACCATAATATTCTTAAGTCCGGAGTATTTGCCGTGTGAGAAGAAACGGATCAACTGACAACACTGAAGGAGAGAGAAGACTGGACATTTTAATACGACCCTCAAGAGAAGTGGGGTAAAAAATAAAGGAAATGTGGAGAGAAAGGACCCTCTGGTATGAGATGAGGGAAGAATAAGAGGACAGAAGGACAAATTGAGAGAGATAAAAGATGAGATGCCTCGACAGCGTGCGTAAGAAAGTTGAAGTATTGAAGTGTATTGTGTGTGTGTGTGTGTGTGTGTGTGTGTGTGTGTGTAAGTGTGAGGAACGTGTCCAACTGAAGTCCAACAGAGATACGATCAGATATGGAGACAAAAACACAGGCTTGACCCAAATCGTGTGTATTTCCGCCGGGACACACACACACACACACACACACACACACACACACACACACACACACACACACACACACACACACACACACACACACTATCAAAACTTTTTAAAGGTTTCGACACTCAGTAAAAGTTCTTGATTATGGTGCAAGCTCTCCTTCTGACTTTGGCTCCCTCAGTAATGTGCCTGGAGCCCGTTAAGAGGAAGGAGGTGTCGTTGCAGCCCTGTTTGTCTGTAGCCCCGGGTCAGAGTTTGTCTCGTTCCCCTCACAGCTGGTTTGTGAGAGGTCTAGCAGCCTTCTCACCCTGCCGTGGCTTTGTGGGTGTTGTGTTTAGGTCTTTATGAAATGCCTTGCCATTCTCTCCTCATATACTCTTGCTTCGATAGTGACATTTGAAGAAGTTTTTGTATGTATTATTCCAATGAAATGTTATAATTCGCAAATGACCCGTATTTATGTTATGATAATCACATACATTTCGTATTCAACTGCTGGAAGGGTAAATGGAATGAAATCGCTTTGATCCAGAGAAGCTTGTGATGAAAAAAAAAAGTATTGTCAATGCACCTATGCGTATAAAATCAGTGAGCTGCATAACGCACAAGCCAGCATGCAGCGCTCCATCAGCAGGAGTGCTCTGAGCGTCAGCACGACGCGATGCAAAGCTGAAATGCAGAGAAATCACTGTAAATTAAATGAATGTAAAACCAAGAAAAATCATGAAGCCTTGTGGAAGCAATAGCGCAGTGGTTGCTTCACGGAACTCAGCAATAAGTCTCAACGAAGGCAAAACTGCGAGGCAACCAAAAAGTACAAGCGAATGAGAGGCGCGAGGCAAGGCAAGCATTGTTCACCGTCTGCCGCTGAGGTGTCGAGGAGGCCGCCAGCTGAGCCGCCTTCGCATAGAAAGACGTGAAGGCTGCCAGAGTGTCTCGACGCTGAAGTTGAGGCTGGAAAGAGACAATACATCTTAAATGGCGATGTGTCACAGAGGACAGAGAAGGATGTCGCTCGTGTGGCCCTGAATACCTTGCCTAATTAACATTCATGCTCCCTGCACTCTGCTGCTGTTTGGAGCGTCGCAACCATCCATTTATTGTGTGTGTGACCTGTCTGGCTCCTCCTCCCTCCACTTGATGCGTGCAGATGTGCCGAGTGAACACACACACACACGCGCGCACACACACACACACACACACACACACACACACACACACACACACACACACACACACTCCATTAACTAAAAAGGCCAGCAAACATTCTACAAACGATCCTCATTCTTCTACTTAATTCAGTGTGATCAATCTTTTCCTTTAGCTTCTCTTACTTTGCTTACCTTTGGGCGTCTTATAAAAAGTGAAGACATTGTAGAATCTTTCCATATGTATTACTTGCAGAGAGAGAGAGAGAGAGAGAGAGAGAGAGAGAGAGAGAGAGAGAGAAAGAGAGAGAGAGAGAGAGAGAGAGAGAGAGAGAGAGAGAGAGAGAGAGAGAGAGTCAGTCAAGGTTTTCTCCTCGGTTCAATACTTTCCCTATAGTCGCTCTCACTCAAGTCCGTTCAGAATATTGCCAACTCTACTCTCTGTGTGCCGCGGCAACATCACTTTTACGTACTGAAATACAAATCCTCATAAGCCTCAGAGGGTGATGGATGAAGGACACGTCTTAGTGGAGTGTACTTCGTTGTTGCAAAGGCCGGTCAAACTAAACTAAAAACTGATCCAGCCACAAAATATCCAATACGTATTAAAAACCCTTGGCCGTATTCTTAAACACTTTGCTCTCTCACCATCACTACTTTTCCAAGAACTCTAGTTGAAGATACTCGTGTTTTTTAAGGATATTTCTATGGCTCTAGTGATGGATTGGCAAGATTTCCTGTTTATTATAAGGAGAAACTGTCTTGAAAACCTGCGTAGTCGTCTGTGTGGCTTTGGAAAATGGTCATGATGAGGGCAGACTGTTTCTGAATACGGGAGTCGAGACGTGTATAGCCAGTGGTGGTGACTGCATAGGCGGTGGTGGTGACTGTGCTGAAGGAAGAGACGTGACTCGGTTTAAGGTGAGAGGGATGGGGCAGACTTTTGCTTCCTTTTTTTTCTCTATCTCTCTCTTTTTTTGAGAGAGAGAGAGGGGGACGGAGGGGAAGCGCGGCGGTAAGAAAGAAGAGTTTTTTAAAAGTTCACTCTGACCATTAAGAAGGAGAGACAAGAGGGGAATGCTCAGACAAGTGTGCAGAAGAGAGAGAGAGAGAGAGAGAGAGAGAGAGAGAGAGAGAGAGAGAGAGAGAGAGAGAGAGAGAGAGAGAGAGAGGTTACACTATAAGTTGATCTGTTGTTGTTGTTGTTGTTGTTATGTTCCCTTTGTTATTGCTGTGCTGCTACTGTTTGCATCTCGTGTGTGTGTGTGTGTGTGTGTGTGTGTGTGTGTGTGTGTGTGTGTGTGTGTGTGTGTGTGTGAGTGATGTTGGTTGGCGTTGGTGGTAATGGTGGTGGTTATCGTCTATTCCATTATCCTGAGTGGACATAACAGTATTTTCAGTTTGAGAAAGTTAACCCGTTAATAATAGTAACGAGTTTTGTTAGTTAAATGGAATACTCTGTCTCGGAAATTATGCCACAGCAACTTTCCTTAACCGGTCAAAAGTCCTTAATTGTCTTGTTAGAAAAATAGCTAATTTGAGTGATTTTTGTTAATTTATCTCCTGACGGGGACGCGAGAAAACTGTGATGGCTTTGCATTTGTTGTAGTTTTTTTTATTGAGCGTCGTATTATGTTCCTCGGCCCTGGAGCTGCAAGGCGGTGATGGGGAGGCTGCTGCATGTCACCCTGGCGTGCTGCAATACAAGCACCCGCCTCTTACACTCCATAACCAAAGACGACTTGTGAAATACTTACTGCTTTCTTAGCGGTGACATTCCCATTGATGAAGGTGCCACCGCCCTGAGGGTCTTTCTGTATGTCACTCTTGGATTCCTGCAGCAGAGTCCCGCGGCAGGTGGCTGGGGCGGCGGCCGTGGCTGCCACTGTCACGGCGGCAGGAGTGCAGGAGTGGTGGCGGCTCAGGAGTCGCTGGCGGCGATTCTTAGCCACCCACATGCCGCGGATGATGGCGGGGATGAGGAGTGTTATGAGGAGGCATGGCACCAGCTTCACCACCACGCTGTACACCAGCAGTGTGATCTGCAACACCACCAAAGACTCAACATTACTATTAAATCACACATCGTTGCAGCAGCAGCAGCAGCAGCAGCAACAGCAACACCATCAAGACCATAAGCAAAGCTACACACCACGTGGGAGTCTTAACGCTGTTCGATCGGAGGGAGGACTTTCCTATACACACGTTAAATATTTCCCCCTCCTCAGTGGCAGTTATGACGGGCAGCCACCCTCCTCCGGGACGAGTGTGCTTACCACCAGCTGCCAGGTGGCTAAACATGGTGCCTGTGTCAAGAACCGGTAGAGATCAGTGACGCAAAACAGAAGCTATGTCAGAAACACACTCAACACAACGAATAAGTATAAATGTTTGAACTGCGCTCAATATTCACTTGACGTCTGTTAGCAGCCGTTTATTTAACCTGATTCTGCTGCCTGCCACCCTCTCCCCCTCAAGCATTACTATAATCAACCAGGAACGCTTCACTATTTTTGAGCTTATAACTTCATAAACAAACTCTCTCTCTCTCTCTCTCTCTCTCTCTCTCTCTCTCTCTCTCTCGCTCTCTCTCTCTCTCTCTCTCTCTCTCTCTCTCTCTCTCTCTCTCTCTCTCTCTCTCTCTCTCTCTCTCTCTCTCTCTCTCTTTTTTTTCCGCGATCTAACCATTTTTTCGCGTGTATGTGTGTGTATGTCCATCTGCGTTCTTTTCTTTCCTGGGAAGCTGCCCTCGCCATGTTTTGAATATAGGGTTGAAAAAATAGTTTAGTCTACATTATTTTTAGCCATTGTTTTGAGGCAAGTATTTCCCGAAGTCGTGGTGTCTTCATTTGGTGCCTTTTTGTGGCGTGGAGAGTGATCGTTGAATCGCCCTTTGACTATTTCCTTCCGTCTCGGTCAAGGGAACAGCGCTCCACATATTTTTATCAAGACAGAAATAATTTAAGAAGAGTCAATAGTACATACCTTTCTCTTCATTCTTTCTCGGACACGTGCGCCTACGTTTCACGCCATTGAGACCGCCGAGACCATCTCATCACCAGCCTTCCAACACCTGACTGCAGAATGGCATATTGTTACACACTCACCTCCTTCAGAAGTTTATTGGAAGACATGTCGACGATGTATATTTTCGAGGGATTGTGTTCCGATGCTGGAATCTCCTTCACTGTGTAGAGGAAAAAGTTGGGATGGAGACCACAGGGCAGGCTAGGTAGACGGCGAGGAGGAGGCGGCGGGCGCGAGGTGTGGTGCAGAGGGTGATGGCGTCGTGGGGGCGACACACCACCACCCACCGCCACAGAGCCAGGGATACCGTGAGCCAAATGGCAATCTGCGACACGTGGGTCAACATGCGTTACCCTTCAAACGTGTGTTAGGTCAGGATATAAAACCTAATTGTCTCTGCCAGACTTTCGCCAAGAAAACAATTTATGTTTGTGTGGATAATGACGGTGAGACCAGCCCTGCATGGCCTCAGCGTGCCTCTCTTTACTACTACAGTGCACTGCCTGTTTGGTTCACTCTTTCACTGCACAACACCGCCCTAAAATAGAGAAAACTTCACAAAAATTGATAAGAAAGGTAGAAAAGATCACTAAAATGAGTATAGTGAATAGTCTTTAGTTGATAGAATGGTTTGAGATGGCAGTGAGTTGAAGATCTCGGTGGTGGTTGGTTAATAAGGAAGATGAACCAAATCGCAGAGAAACTTAAGACTGTCGCTTCTGTATGGCTCATATGACGCGGGAATACACAGCAGCAGGACATGGCAAGGCACGCTGGGACCAAGGGCTGACCATGGTAGCTTAGCCAAGTGAATGGTACGCACCGTGTGGCAAACTTGCGACAGGTGGGCGTGAGTGATAATGTAGAGGGCGAATTCCCGCGCCTCCACCAGACTGTCGCCGCCCACCAGCATGGACGCCGCGTAGGGAATGTATTCAGTCACCACCAGCAGGTCCGCCACGGCCAGGCCCAGCAGCAGCAGGTTGGTGGGTGTAGCCATGCAGGGGCGCGTCAGGGTCACCACATTGAGCAGGTTGGTGACCACGCCCGTCACCGCCACGCTCACCGCCAGCCGAAAGTGCCACCATCTGTACGGCTCCTTGAAATCTGTGGTGGTGATGGCGGCGGTGGTGATGAGGAGGAGAATATTAATTACCTGTAAGGATTATATATGGTATACGAAGGTCATTCCTCTCACACTAATAGTATCTCTCTTCTCTGGTAGTGATCCTTATATAAATGACCTTTTGTGTCAAGTATTAAAAGTTTTCTTGTGCGTGCGGGAGCGTATGTGCGTCTTAAAGCTGAGTAACCAGAATGTGTAGGAAGAGACGGTGGTGAATGTGATGGTGGTGATGGTGACGGTTGTGATAGTAGATGATGATGATAATGGTAATAGATTTTAAGACATTTATCCCTTTCTTGTGGCTCACTCTTTTGGCACTATTCGGGGACTGGCATCTCAGTGGGCGTTTTTATTTTAATTTTTCTCTAAGTAATTTTTCCTCTCCCTTGAAAAAAATAATAACAACAACAACTATAAGAATAAAACACTTGTATTATGTAGTTAATTTTGACCAAGAATAACAATCCTAGAACTTAACTCTCTCTCTTACTTTCTCTTACACACAACACCTTTTCAACACTTCCTGGTTATAGCGAGCATGAGACAACCCAAGCTTCAAAGTATTCCGTGTTGCCTCAGTTCATTATCCACGCCGTAACCTGCCGCCTACTCCTACTATTCTTTCCCCTGCGCCCTAACGAACCAGGTAACGAGACTGCCTTACGAAACTTCTCGAAACCGATACGAAGCGAACGAAGCAAAGGAAGCGAAGGAAAGGAGGTAAAAAGGAAGGAAAGTGTAAGCTGGATGGAAAGGGAGAGAAAGCAAGAGGTCATAAGGCAGAGACGAGAGAGAGAAAGAGAGAAATTTACCGATAGGAGAAAGATGATAAATTCTGGAAGGGTAAAAATGAAAGTGGAAGAAAAATATTATCGCGGAGAGAAAGATCGTGAATGAGAGAGACAGAGACAGACAGACAGAGAGGGAGAGAGGGGGGGAGAGGTGGAGAAAGAGAAATAGAAGAACGAGAAGGCGAAAATGAGAGAAAAGACAGGGAGAAAACTTTCCAGCTTTCCTCTCATCTCTCACAAGTTAGAAGGAAAGAGATGGAAGTGTGAAGGGAAAGGGGACAGGATATTAATTGCTGGGGGGAAACTTTACTATAGGAATTGGGAGGAAAGCGGAGGAAGGGGAGGATAGTGGAAAGAGAAGGTAGAGAGGGAGAGGGAGAGAGAGATGTTTAATAAAAAGAGCCATATAGAGGAAATGAACGAAGGTGGGGGAAGGAAGGGAGGGAAGGAGGTAAATAAAGGAGGAAATTGTACGGAAAGGGAAGGAAAGGAAGACAGTTGGGAGGGAGGGAGATAGTTATCGACGAGAGAGAGAGAGAGAGAGAGAGAGAGAGAGAGAGAGAGAGAGAGGAGATAATACAATATATATAATCTTTCATAACAGTATGCTGGTCATGAACAAGTGATGCATAGATAAATAGATCGAAATAAGGGAGATCTGCTAGGAGAGAGGCGTTATGTTGTTGTGGTGGTGATGGTGGTGGTGGTGGTGGCGGTAGTGTTGTCGGTGGTGTTGGTGGTGGTGGTGGTGGTGGTAAGACCTTTCCAAGTTCCCACGTATGTTAGGCAAGGACGTAAATCCTGATTATCTGCGCCTGAGTTTCGTCAACAAGACTTTCTTTAGTAGGGAGGCGTCTTGTATATACTTTGTAGTTATTGTTGCTGTTGTTGTTGTTGTCCAGTATTCTGCAAAACTATTCTCTCATTACATCTGTTTTCCAAGGCCAAATAGATGATTATTCGGGTTA
The DNA here is from genome assembly GCA_020233015.1 of Callinectes sapidus. Taxonomy (NCBI): domain Eukaryota; kingdom Metazoa; phylum Arthropoda; class Malacostraca; order Decapoda; family Portunidae; genus Callinectes; species Callinectes sapidus. The sequence continues at coordinate 9,788,123 of CM035204.1, forward strand.
TGAAGAGCATTTGTCATGTTAATTACGTAGCAATTTCGTTAATCTGTCTCTAAAACCCTCAAATTCCCTTTAAAACTCGCCTAATTTCACCTGTAATTATACTTTTGAATGTAGCGATGGTGCGGTTTACAGAGAGGAGAACAAAATGATGCTTAACAACACTCCTCGATTGTAGAAATTCGTGATAACCGCTTGTTCGAATACTGACTACGTAGTTAAGTAGTTGTTGGCTAGTTAAGTAGTTAATTAGTTGTTGGCTAGTTAAGTAGTTAAGTAGTTGTTGGCTAGTTAAGTAGTTAAGTAGTTGTTGGCTAGTTAAGTAGTTAAGTAGTTGTTGGCTAGTTAAGTAGTTAAGTAGTTGTTGGCTAGTTAAGTAGTTAAGTAGTTGTTGGCTAGTTAAGTAGTTAAGTAGTTGTTGGCTAGTTAAGTAGTTAAGTAGTTGTTGGCTAGTTAAGTAGTTAAGTAGTTGTTGGCTAGTTAAGTAGTTAAGTAGTTGTTGGCTAGTTAAGTAGTTAAGTAGTGGTTGGCTAGTTAAGTAGTTGAGTGGTTGTTGGCTAGTTAAGTAGTTAAGTAGTGGTTGGCTAGTTAAGTAGTTGAGTGGTTGTTGGCTAGTTAAGTAGTTAAGTAGTGGTTGGCTAGTTAAGTAGTTGAGTGGTTGTTGGCTAGTTAAGTAGTTGAGTGGTTGTTGGCTAGTTAAGTAGTTGAGTGGTTGTTGGCTAGTTAAGTAGTTGAGTGGTTGTTGGCTAGTTAAGTAGTTAGTGGTTGTTGCTAGTTAAGTAGTTAAGTAGTTGTTGGCTAGTTAAGTAGTTGAGTGGTTGTTGGCTAGTTAAGTAGTTGAGTGGTTGTTGGCTAGTTAAGTAGTTGAGTGGTTGTTGGCTAGTTAAGTAGTTGAGTGGTTGTTGGCTAGTTAAGTAGTTGAGTGGTTGTTGGCTAGTTAAGTAGTTGAGTGGTTGTTGGCTAGTTAAGTAGTTAAGTAGTTGTTAGCTAGTTAAGTAGTTGTTGGCTAGTTAAGTAGTTAAGTAGTTGTTGGCTAGTTAAGTAGTTAAGTAGTTGTTGG